>AWOL01S0009410.1:1793-39219 GCA_000715115.1 Nicotiana otophora | reverse complement strand
GGCCTCTTCTATTGGCTTGAGGTTCAAGAGGAACCTCATCCACTTGGTCATCCTCAATGTCCACATCCCCCAAATCAATATTTCCGAGCTTGTTGTTTGCCGTAGTTGCACCTACAATTTCTCAGACAAGTTAGTAACACAAAAGGAAAAGAAGATACTTCAAAAACACACCCAAATATATATCTAACATTGTTTTTATCTCCTCGGCAACGACGCCAAAAATTGATCGCGTCCAAATGTACACCTCTAAACAAGGTATGAAACGGTCGATTACAATTATAATAACCCTACGAAGAGTCAGGGTCAAATCCACAAGGAGCTAGATGGGAGTTAGGGGTATATATTCTAATGCGTGAAATTGAATTATCTTGATTTGCACTTCCACAAAAAGGGTTGTGTTTCTATTTATACATTTATACTAAAGTTTGCACAATAAAGAAATAAGACTAGGATAGTTGTTTTTGATGTTTATCAAATTGGTAAAACGCCTAGGGTTGTGACCATTACCTAGGTATTTGCCTAATGGGATAAAGACCTTAATGATTGTTCTGTTGATCGGGGTGCATTATAGCTGTCAACTCTCAATTACCCACTCAATATCTCTCGGTCAGAGAGTGGTTTTGCCCAATTTGACTTTCTCAAGACCAAATGGGTATCACACAAAGCAGTTGATAAAAGCTCAAATCGGGTTATTACTATCTCTAGGTTGAACCCTTTTGATTGGGTTAATCAATCTCTTAATTGACCCAATTTCTTGTTAGCCAAGTTTTCCTAGACTAAGTCTCTCTTTCTCAAGAAGAGACTAAGTCAAATAGGCATGAACTAATGTTTGTAACCATTAATACCACAAATTTAAACATGAACTAGGCTAAATAATAAATACACAATCATAAACAAGCACTAAATTAGATACCCATAAGGTTTACACACTACGGTTGGGTCACAACCCTAGTAAAAATCTAGCTACTCATACTTGGGTTTGAAGAAAAAGAAGAAGAAATACTAATTAAACTCATAATGTAAGCTTAAAATAATAAAATATATTGTAAAATACACCAAAATATAGTAAACTTCCAAAAGAGGAAAAGGAAAAATGGCTACAATACTTGCTGATGTCAAAACTTGCCCTAATTTCGTGAAACTCTTCAATTTATACAAGTATGAAAATCTCGAACCAAAATACCCCTCGGGAGGTTCTGCGGCTGCACAATTCCATGTGCGATTCGCAAATGTCTTCAATTTGCAGAAGCTGGGATTCTGCGGCCGCACAATTCTGAGTTGCGGCTGCGAGGAAACATTTTTGCGGTCTGCGGATTATGTCTGTAGTCGCAATCCAGTCTTCTGTGGTCCGCACATTTATGTCTGCGGCCACACAATTCTTGTGTGGTCCACAATTCTCCGGGACTCTGGACTTGGATACACTCTTTGAAGTTGAGTCTTAGCCCAGCTCTTGCGGCCGCACAATTCATGTGCGGTCCGTAATTTGCATAAGACTCTGCTGAATTTTGCTTCTTTGTTTGAGGCCACGGATGGAATTCTGCGGACTGCACATTGCATGCTTCTGTGCCTTTTTGTTAACTTGTGCTCGGACTACTCCTCTTTGAGCCGAATTTCATCTTGGGAGTCCAACATCCAGCATTCGTGTAATTTTGCACATTTTATTAGTTTTGGAAACACAATTCAATGCTTTTATACTAAAACAAAAGCTAAAAGGAGCTAATAAGTAGTCAAAATCCTCACTTATCAGCCACCACCGCCATGGATCACAGTAGGGGTTCCTATTCACAGGAGCATTTTGAGCTTTGAGGCAAAGGGGTAGCAAAACTTTGTCTGCAGCAGACTGGACCCCGTGCCAGAATGAGACCTATCCCTCGATTCCTCGGGCAGTTCTAGTTGCTTGTATCATGGTCGGATACCCTATTAATGTGGGTGCTGTGATGTCGGCCAACATCTCTGTGATTGCCCGACGGGATGATTCTTCCTACTCGTACCCCAACACTATTACAGAGTTTCTTACGGATGCAGGGGTGGAACAGAGGGATTTTGATACAAAGGTGAAGCCGAATAAGCCTTTCTCCTGGTACTAACTTATGGATTCAAGCAACCCGAAGTGCAAAGGTCGACCGTCTACCACCACAGGCCAGTCTAATGAGCCAGATGTGGTAGTTACGGAGGGAGCTTATGTCCCATCTACTTCGGCGGAGCCTTCCTCTAGTGACGTAGTTATGCATCCACCATCATCCATAGCCCCTTTTGCAGCTCCTGCCACAGTCTCCACTTCGGCTTTGAAGCCGGTGCCCATGCCTACTGCTCCACTTTCTGCACTGCGAGTCTCCCAGACATTGGCGAGCCTCAACAACTGGATGCAAACAACCACTGCAAAGCTGTCTGATCTATCTAGTAGTGTTGCAGCATAGTCTTTAGTTCAGGTACCTCATATTCCCCCGATAATTGAGCAGACATTGAAGAAGCTCCTAGAGAACTAGAACACCATCATGGCTACCTTGGTACAACATGGGTCAGTGATCGAAGAGCATAGCAAAGAAGTAAATAATATGAGAAAGCCCCAGGCCAGTAAGAAGTCAATGGACAAGTTCCGAAGGCAGGTGACCAAGCTTGCTGCAGTCGGAGATATCCCTTTTGACATGCTGATTGACCCACACCCTCCAGGCCTAGATCCTGCAGCACCGGTGGTACCAACTGGCCAGTCTGAGGAGCCAGACTCTGCTGCCAGAGTCTTTAGTTCAGGTACCTCATATTCCCCCGATAATTGAGCAGACATTGAAGAAGCTCCTAGAGAACTAGAACACCATCATGGCTACCTTGGTACAACACGGGTCAGTGATCGAAGAACATAGCAAAGAAGTAAAGAATATGAGAAAGCCCCAGGCCAGTAAGAAGTCAATGGACAAGTTCCAAAGGCAGGTGACCAAGCTTGCTGCAGTCGGAGATATCCCTTTTGACATGCTGATTGACCCACACCCTCTAGGCCCAGATCCTGTAGCACCGGTGGTACCAACTGGCCAGTCTGAGGAGCCAGACTCTGCTGCTGATACTGCCGAGGCAATGCGTCAGATGTTCACCAACCCAGTCACACCCAGAGCTGAGGATGATGAGGTCCAGTTAGATGAGACTTAGGGTGGTGACATTGCTGGGGACATAGAGATGTTCAAGGAGCCATAGGGAGTTTTCTTTACTCTTTCCCCACTTTTACTCTTATTTTGTTCAGCATTGGAGACAATGCTTATTTTTATTCAGGGGGTGGAGTTTATTTTGATGATATTTGGTACATTCTGAGACAATTGGCCGGTAATAACTTGACATTATTTTCTTTCTCTTTCTTATTTTGTATATATTCTCTCTTTTTCTCTCATTATGTATATTCAGTATTGTTTTTGTTTATTAGCTTCTTTATTTTTGTTTCGTTATTAGTTCTTAGTTTGAGTTAGTAACTTCTTTGTTTGTTTTAGTAGCTTCTTTTTATGTTTTAGTGGATAATAAGCCTTTGGTTTTCTTAGTGCCACGGTTCTTTCCAAAGATAATTTTTGTGTGAACCGGGTGACTCGTCCCAATAATGGATGACATGACAACCTTCTTAAGGGAATGAGTCCGTTTTTGGTGTTTAGGTAATAATAGTAGTAGTAATGAATAAAAAGACCTAATTAAGTCATGCTTGAAGAGTCAAACATTCTTCATTTGGTACCAACACACTTAACTACTTACTTATGGTTAGGAACAAGATTTTTAAAAAAAGAAATAGCTCTAGTTAGTGACTTTGTGACTCTTGTGTGTTACTTTGGAAACCATCGAGTGGTTTAATTGAACCATAGTGATTTTAAATCTTGAATGTAGTCGTTGTGGTCTCTCGACTCTACCCTCTTTAACAATCCAGTTGTGTGAGGGGTGAAATACTTTGTTGCTAGTCCAAGTACTCATGCAAAAGGTCTAGAACTTGCCCCAAACGTGTTTCAAGGCAAAATCCTAAGTTTTGCTTGGCTTGAGAAGTATTTGTAGGCTTTCCTTAGCCTGTTTGAATTTTCTATTGCCTACCAATATTATTATCCCTAGTCAACCCATTTGAGCCTCGAGCCTTTCTCATTTGATAACATTGTTACAAGCCTTAACCCTCTCTTGGCACCCGATCTATACTTAACATTCTTATGAAATAAATGGCTAAAAACATAAGTTTGGGGGAGAGACGAGGAAATTACAAAAGGTATCAAGGAAGAAAAAGAGAAAAGAAATGATTAGAAGGAAAGGCAAGAAAAGAAAAGAACATAAAAAAAATGCAAAAAAGTGAATGAGTGGAAGAGTTGAAGGGATTCAAAGAGAGGTAATGATCCCAAAAATGGAAAAATCAAAGAGGGAGAAAATGAATGTAATGATCAAGAAAGAGTTATGGTAAGTTTCTCTATTTCCCCAAGGAAAAGAAATTGCCTCAAAGAATTGGTTAAGTGTGAGCCGAGAATAAAATAAAATGGTATGCTTAAGGAAAGGTGTAACCACTCAACCATATTGTATCCAATCCTAATCCAAAAGCCTTTATTACTTCTCGAAAGAAGTCCTACCTGATTTCAAGTCGAGTGAGCTTACATTAGTGGCTATCTACATGAGGGAACGCCTATGGTACTTAAAACCGTACTTGTGACATTCTCTTGAGAGAGATGACTGAACATTTCATAAATATTTGGATTGAGTACTAAATTTCTTAAGTGATCCATGCATTCGAAGAGTAGAGGAGGAAGAGTTTGGATTCCACAATGAACTACATGACAAAGAAAGAGTCCTTGATGAGTAAAGTCAACTTTTGATGTTCAAATGTCACTTTAGAACTATATATGCATAAATGTTTAACTTGTTGCTTTGTTGATAATACATAAGTAGTGTGGGTAATTGTTGGTCACAACCGATGTATGGATGGCTCACCTTTGACATGTTGAAATGACCCTTAACCTTTGGAGGTGAGAGCTAAATTGTTTATTTGAGGACAAGGAAAGACTTAAGTTTGGGGGAGTTGATAAGTGAAGATTTTGACTATTTATTAGTGTCTTTTAACTTTTGTTTTAGACTAAAAGTATTGAATTATGCTCCTAAAACTAATGAAATTGTACAAAATTGCAGGAATGCTGGAAGTTGGGCTTCCGAGATTAAATCCGACTCAAAAAGGAACAGTCTAAGCACAAGGCAATAAAGGGAACAGAAGCACAAAATATGCGGTTTGCAGAAGAAATTGCGGACCACAGAATTCCATCTGCGGCCGCAACCAAAGAAGGAAAAATCTACAGACAATTGTGTAAATTGCGGACCGCACATAAATTATACGACCGCAAAAGCTGGGCTAGGAGTCAAAATCGCAGAGTATGCACATTATCAAGTCCATAACCTCAGTGAATTGAGGACCGCACAATATTTGTGCGGCCGTAAAAGATTGCCTTGCGGCCGCAACCCTAACATTGCGGACCACAGAAGATTATTTTGCGGCCGTAGTTCAAAATCTGCGGACAGCAGAAAAGCTGCTTCGTAGCCACAGTTCAGAATTGTGCGGCCGCAAAACTCCTGCTCCTGTCAGATGAAGAAATCTGCGTACCGTACATGGACTTGTGCGGCCGCAGAACCTCCTGAGGAGTAATTTTGTCTGAGATTTTCAGCCTTGTATAAATAGATGAGTTTCACAAAAAATAGGTCAAGTTTGAACCTCTGAAATTACTGTAGCAGTTTGTCTTTGCCATTTTTGGAAGTTTACTTTGCTTTGGTGTATTTTACAATAGATTTAATCATTTTAAGCTTTCATTATGAGTTTAATTAGTCTTTTTTCTTTATTTTCTTCAATCCAAGTATGAGTATCTAGATTTTTACTAGGGGTGTGACCCAACCCTAGTGTGTAAACCTTATGGGCATTTAATTTAGTGCTTGTTTATGATTGGGTGTTTATTATTTAGCTTAGTTCATGCTTTAATTTTGAGGAATTAATGATTGCAAACATTAGTTCATGCCTATTTTACTTAGTCTCTTCTTGAGAAAGAGAGACCTAGTTTAGGATAACTTGGCTAACAAAGAATTGGGTCAATTGAGAGATTGATTTACCCAATTAAAGGGTTCAACCTAGAGATAGTAATAACACGACTTGAGCTTTTATCAATTGTTTTGTGTGATACTCATTTAGTCTTGAGAAAGCCAAATTATGCAAAATCACTCTCTAACCCAGAGGTATTGAGTAGGTAATTTAGAGTTGATAGCTATAATATACTCACAACAAAACAAGCATTAAATTTTAACCCATTAGGCAAACACCTAGGTAATGGTCACAATCCTATGCTTTTTATCAATTTGTAAAATCCCAAAAATAATTATCTCTAGTCTTCTTTCTTTATTTTGCAATCAATAGAGTAAAATTAGAAATATAAAATCAATCTTTTTGTGGAAGTGCAATCTCGATAATTCAATCACGCACATTGAAATATATACCCCTAACTCCCATCTTAGCTCCCTCTGGATTCGACCCCGACTCTTATTTGGGTTTCTATAATTGCAAACTACCGTTTCATACCTCTTTTGAGGTGTGCATTTGGACGCGATCACTAACTAATTATTCCGTAAATTAGTTATAATTAACTGGCGCATGCACATGCCACTCACGTGCTCCTCTTTCCTTCAATAGAGACCTATCAATTTTGTTTTTGGATGATTATGGTTATCGAGCCACTTGTGTGCACCTTGATTAACTTCACGAGGTACATTTATCTTCCACCAGAACTGATATCGAATATTGAATAAACTCTCCATTCACTAAAACTTGGACAAATAGAAACAAATCACTTAATATTTTTGCTTCCGCAGAATAGAGACCTTTCAATTTATCGCCATGCACTAAATCCTTGTCTAGTTGTTTCTATTAATGTTTTCATTAATTCTTCATAGTTCGTATAACTTGGATAGAGTTTAATACACGCCATATAGGACAATTGTTCTATGGAATAAGTTTCCTATGTTTTAATTCGCAAACCCTTAATCTTTTTTTTATTTCCCGGTTTTCTTAGTTAATCTACTTTCTGGTTGGGCATTTCTTTAAGTTTCAAGTAACAGATTCCCTGTTTACTTTCTTTTCCTTTTTGTTAAAGAGAGGATTTCTCACAAAATGAAAAATGTAATAAATATTTCCTTGCTTCCAATTGGAAAACCTTAGTCAATTTTCTCGGCTCTTTTTGCTTGCCGTACTTCTTCATTTTGGCAGGGTGCCCTCCTAGGTGTCGTACGTATAGGTTACAAGTCCATGTGTTAGCGTTCCGGAGATTTTAGTCATTAATCAGTTGATATTTATCTATGTAAAGCTTCTGATAAAGCTTTCCCTTTGCTTTTGGCGAAGCTGTGAATATATAAGCAAGTGATATTAACGAGCTATGCGACTAAGAAATATGACACTCTTGGTATGACATCCTTGACGAGGGCGAGCCGAAGAGCGGACTTGAGTCAAATAGGACTGACATGTTTCTAGGCTGGTAAATTTTTGAAAAACATACACATGTTATCTTAGACGAACTTTATATCGGAATAAGATAATGAAGCGAAGAGTTTTATAAAGCGTAACATAAGCGCGTGCTTTTGAGCTCATAATGACATAGACCAAAGCAAACAATATATGTCAATGGGCGATATTATGTTTTCTTTTTTTGTTAACCTTTATTTCTTTGTTAATAATGTGTAAATCTTCTCACAACTGAAGAACGTACTTTGTGAAACATTAATCGTTTAGGACGGGTACTTAAGCTTAATATTTGTGCAATTATATACTAAGCGAGATGCCTATACCTAAGCTATATAAGTAGCAAATAATGGAGTTACGATTTCACCTGAATAATCTAGAGAGAGAAAAATATATATATATATATATATATATATATATATAGGGGCATCATGTGTCGACTTGTGAGCATGGCTTGGGTTCAACCATGCGAGCAAGGGTCCGTTGGCCTAAACGTGCAGTTTTGGGGCGACACTGCACTATTCGGGATGGAAGCGTGTCGTGACGAAATGGTGTACAATCCAAAACTATTCTTGCTTTTACTCTTGATGATGATGGAGTACTGAAGATGAATGGTCGCTTGTGCGTACCAAATGTTGATGGGCTTCGTGATGAGATTATGACAGAAGCATACAATTCGAGGTATTCCATATATCCAGGGTCTACTAAAATGTACAAAGACCTACGGGAGATTTATTGGTGGAACAAGATGAAGGAAAGTATTTCTAACTGTGTCTAGATGCTTAAATTGTCAACAGGTGAAAGCCGAGCATCAGAGACCTGGTGGATTGGCTCAGAATATTGAGATTCCACTTTGGAAGTGGGAGATGATAAATATGGACTTTGTAGTTAGTTTACCTCGCACTCGTCTGAAGCATGACTCTATTTGGGTGATTGTAGATCGACATACGAAGTCGGCACATTTTCTCCCGGTGAAGACAACTGGCACAACACCGCAATATGCCAAGTTGTACTTAAAAGAAATAGTAAGGTTTCATGGTATTCCAGTTTCTATTATATCTGATAGAGGGGCGGGACACAATTCACTGCTCATTTTTGGCAGTCCTTTCAAGAAGGTTTGGGTACACTTGTCAACTTGAGTAACGCTTTCCATCCACAAACTGATGGACAGGCCGAGAGGACGATTCACACGCTTGAGGATATGTTGCGAGCATGCGTTATTGATTTTGGCGGGAAATGGGATGAGCATTTGCCTCTCATTGAGTTTGCCTATAATAATAGTTACCAGGCAAGTATCCAAATGGCCCCATATGAAGCATTATACGGGCGACGTTGTAGATCACTTATTGGTTGGTTCGAGCCAACTGGGGTAGAATTACTCGGTCCCAATCTTGTACATGATGCATTGCAGAAGGTGACTTTGATCCATGAGCGACTTAGGACCGCTCAGAGCCGACAAAAGTGTTACTCTGACAAGCGACGCCGTGCCTTAGAGTTCAAAGTGGGTGACCAAGTATTCTTGAAGTGTTGTTGATGAAAGGTGTTATGAGATTTGGGAAGAAAGGCAAATTAAGTCCTAGATTCACTGGCCCGTATCGAATCTTGAAAAGGATTGGAGAAGTAGCCTACAGGCTAGAGTTACCAGTATCAATGACTTCAGTTTATCATGTTTTCCATGTATCGATGCTACGGGGATACAAGTCTGACCCCGCTTACATCATCTCCCCTGAATTAGTAGAAATCAATGAAGGTTTGACTTACGAAGAAGAACCGATTGAGATTCTTGATAGGCAAGTACGTAGGTTGAGGACTAAAGATATAGCTTCAGTTAAAGTGCTATGGCGTAATCATAACATTGAGGAGGCCACTTGGGAGGCCGAAGAGAATATGAGAATTCGATACCCACACTTGTTTGCATCTACAGGTATGGCTACTTCATAGAATCTAAAGCTTAAAGAATATCATGTTTCATTCCACCGAGCGAGTAGGTAAATTTAATCATATTGCTTATGAGTTAAAATTGATTTATTTTAGTGACGAAATTGATTTATTTATTGTTGCACTGGCTAAATTTATCTCATTGTTAGATTTTATCTTGTTGATGTCGAGAGTGGCTATTTAGTAGTATTTGAGGCATATGAGGCCCATTGAGACAATTGTGATATAGTCTTGATATGTGGTGCCGTGTGGGGCATTATAATTGTGTTTGTGACAGGTGAAATTATTTTTTGATGGGTCTAAAAATAAAGAAAACTTTGCCGAAATTTTTGAAAAATTGAAAAGTAAGTCAAACTTTGAAGCCTAAAAGTCAAAAAAGGATATGGGACTTAAATAAGTGCTTACAGTGAAGGATAGGAAGACTTGTGCATATAACACTAAGCTATAAGCGTCATTCAAGGACGAATGATTCTAAGTGGGGAAGAATGTAGCGCTTTGAAAATTTTCGAATTTAGTTTAATACTTTAATCGTGATTATAAGTATAGAAAGTATTATTTTGTGTACCAATGACAACGAGGGATTAATAAAATATTATTGGACATGTTAATACTTATATTTGAATGTTTAGTTATGTTCAAAGTAGTTGGCGTGAATATGCACTTAATGGCCAAATTATAGCTTCTGTGTATATGTTTATTCTTGGTCATGAAATAGGACCTTTAAATGAAAAGATTCTTTCCCACTAAGTAGGTCCAAGACAAAGGAGTAAATAGTGAATATGGGATAAACATTCCTTGTATTGCTATACCCGATAAGTTTTCATAACATAACCAAACAAAATAGTTAGTGTGGCTCCTCAAGAAGCTCTCGGCCAAGACGACTCCTATACCAGTGAAGGTAAGTTTTGTCCAAACTTTCGTATTAGTTAGAGATATTAGCATCTATATTAACATTGTTACCCCTTTAAATTGATTAGATTCAATAAGAATACTAAGTGTTTTCAAAAATCCCTAAAGTTGATTTTTGGGGGTTTCTTCAAGAAGGTAATGTTTACACTTGTGGATTATAAGTATGAGTTATTTATAAGTAGTGATGGTTGTGAAAGATAGTATTTGAGTTGGTTGGTTGTTGGAGGCCATAAAGGTGCAACAATAGCTTGTTGTTAATGGTGTTGGTGGTTTGGTGGAAGGTGTGATGAATAGTGCCGTTAGAATTTAAATGTTGGACTTTACTAACTCGAATGGGTGTAGTATTACCATTGTTGAGGTTCTTAAAGGTATTGAGCATGATATCATCGGAATGGTTGATTTAGAAAACTTTAAGAATTAATCTAAGTCTCCTACATATTTAAAAAAAAATAATAATAAATTAAATTGATATTGTTGGGATATTTTATTAATTAATTTGAGCTCATATATGTAGACTGAATTTGTTGAATTGTTGGAACGACTGGTGTGACTTTTAGCTAACTTAGCGGAATATCGAGGTATGTCGAGCTTCTAGCTTCTTGTGTGTTTCAACAAAAAAACTAATTAATCTATGATTTATTTATTTATTTATTTTACGTGCGGTACAAGCTTGCATGATTTACTTTTTGTTGGAACTAAACGAATAAAATCACTTATATGACTAAATCTCAAATTACATGAAGATATATATGGTTACTATTCATATATTGTGCTATTGAGTGATGCCCCACACTATAAGTATGATATTCTTGATCCATACATATGTATATAATTCGTGACACGCTTCTACATATATTGTTGTATTTCTTTATTTTGATTATTTGGTACCTTACATAAAAATTAAAGTTAAAACGCTATTACTCGGAATAATATCCATAGCGACTAACACCTATTGTCTAGCTGTGCGGGAATGGTACGGCATCCTTCTTGGATCCTTGATGTATTACATAATGAAATAGTTCTTGGTCGATGGACACGATTCTATAAAAAATAAAAATATATTTTTGTCTAGCTGGGCGGGAGTGGTACGACAACCTCTTGGATCCTTGACTGTATACATTAGCCTAATTGTTCGGAGATGGTACGACAGTCTTCGTGGATAGTATCCCGATGTATTCCAGCACTATGGGAGACATTGATATTGAAACACAAGATAATGAGAACAATAGTTATAATAAGATGCCTATACATAAGAAATGGATTTCTTGTCTTGAAAATTTTAAATCCCTTGGTGTAATTCTATGTACTTTACATAATGTATACATCTTACTTGAAATTATTGATCTCATTTATTTTATTACATATGATTATCTATATAACTATTTCTCCACCACGAGTGGTAGTTGACGCATATCTGAGTATTTCAATACTCAGGCATCGTTTGTTTAAATGATGTCAGGTTTAGCAGACGGTCGAATGCAGGACGGTCAGCGCACAAACTAGAATTCCTGCAGCTTCTTTTCTTGTTTTTGGTGAGCCCACCTGTGCACTCGTGGGGCCACTTTGTTTGAGCTATACATTTTTTAATAGTGCGGGCTAGCCCTGCAATTTTATTATTCCAGTTGTTGTGTCATAGAGGCTCCATAAAGTATGAGTATTATTTTGGGTAGTGGATACTCACATGGCTTCGCAGATGACATTTTACCTATGTCCAAATTACGCTATAACTTTTATTATTAATGAAGTTTATCACATTTCTCTCTTCTAATATTCTAATTTATTAAATGGATTGAGCTACACAATTATGAGTTGAGGTAAGTACTAAGCTACAATGGTTCACTCGGTGCAAGTGGGTAGGCACTGGGTGCCGGCCACATTGCAATCCATTTTGGGGCGTGACAGAAATGATCTGTGAGTTACTCTTCTATGCTATGAGGAGTTATGATATATTGGTTATAAGCACACCTGGTGCGGTTCTATTTGGGCTTTATAGCGGAATTTGAGCAAGATGAGTAATTGGGTATTGCATGGTTAATGGTGTATGGGTTATGTTCTTTCGGATTTTGTGTGGCATTGTGTCATCTTCTTCTCCATGGTTATGGTAATGCACTTTGAGTACTTGATGTCGGATTGCGCGTGGTTATTGATTTTGAGCATGGCGGCTGAGGTATTTCATGTGGATTAGTGTTTGGATGGGGTCACTCATTGCAGCGGAGTTATATTGAGATATGATCCTGTCACGACCCAAATTCACCTATAGGTCGTGATGGCACCCAACATCCCACTTAGGCAAGCCAATTAATGATTTAAACATATATTCATTTCTTTAAAAATTATCCGAGTAATAAAACTCAGAGTACTTGCAAATATTAAGACAATGTGAGAAATAAGATAACTTAAAACCTAAGTAAAATAATTAAATCCAAAAATTCTACTAGTGTGTGCGAAGACCTGATGTCACGAGTATATGAGCATCTAGTAGATTATACAAAATTTTAAATACTGTCTGAAATAAAATAGACAGAATACAAATACAAGAAGACGCACAAGTTGCTGCAGAACGGCTCAGCAAGGCAGCTCACCACTAAGCCTCTGGATAACGTGGGTGCGCTCCGATAGTACCTATCTCAGGTCCTGCATAAAAAGTGCAGCAAGATAGTATGAGTACGTAGACAACGTATACCCAATAAGTATCAAATCTAATCTCGAAAAAGTAGTGACGAGAGGTCGACTTTGACACTCACTATGAGTCAATAATATTACAATAGAAATATTAAATTAAACATGATTTTTAGATGAACAACAATAAGTTTCTAAACAAGTAGAAATAATTAATTCCTTACATTCCAACAACTTCCAATTTATTAATTAACTTCACAAGCGGCAATCAAAGTATCAAAGTATAGTGTAATTATTATTATTAGGCACTAATTCTGCCGAGGTCGTATGTCCCGATCCAGAGTGTGGTGTACACTGCCGAGGGACGTGAGGCGTGATCTATAGATGCATCTATACTGCTGAGGCGTTCGGCCCGCTCCACAAGAAAAGACGATATTTTCTTATGAACCTCCGGAATGAGAAATTATTATAATATTAACACACAGGATGTTCAATTTCTATTAACAATTCAATAATTTACACAAAATTTCGAGTATATGAAGTTTCGATCTTTTACTATTTTCTCAAACAATTTGCAATAAAATTGCAGTAATTTAATTAAATAAAAGGATCAATTATCACAAGTAATTCATGATTTGAGTTCTAAACTACCCGGACATTAACATAATTAGTATCTACGCACGGACTCTCGTCACCTCATGCGTACGTAGCCCCAACAATTAGCAGCAATTATTAATATGAATCACTTATGGGGTAAATTCCCTCTTACAAGGTTAGACAAGAGACTTACCTTGCCTCAAAACCCAATTCTGATCACGATGTCGTGTAAAAATCCCAATTTGGTAGCGAAAAATCTGAAACTATCCAAATGTTATATATAATAATTAATACATGCTCAATAATTCGAAATTAGGCTATTAAATTAATTACCCAACCCAAAATGATAAAATTTCTAAAATTCACCCTGGGCCCGGATTCCGAAATGTTTTGGAGAAAATTGTTACCCATAATCTCAAGAACTCAAATATATAATTTTCATCCAATTCCATAACCATTTTGTGGTTAAAATCTCATTTTTGTAAAAACCTAGGTTTTTCATCTAAACCCTTGATTCCCAAGCTTTCCAGGTTATAATCTACCCATAATCTATTTATTTAACTCAAAGTGTGTAGATTTAACTTACCTTCAAGTTGCTAGTTGAAATCCTCTCTCAAAAAGCTCTAAAATCGCCCAAGAATGGAAGAAATTGGATTAAAAATGGTGAAATCCCGTTTTTAAGACATTCTGCCCAGCACTGCTGACCCCTTCTTCGCGAACGCGGTCAGTACCTCGCTTTCGCAAAGGCAAAATTCACTGACTTAAAATTTTACCCTTCGCGAACGTGACAGGGGTCTCGTGAACGCGAAGGCTTACTGGCCCGCCCTTCGCGAACGCGTGAGCTCCCTCGCAAACGCGTAGGGTAATTTCACCTCGGCCCCAGTCCTCCTTCGCGAACGCGAGTAGACCTTCGCGAATGCGTAGGACAAAAATCCTAGGCTTCGCGAATGCGTCACTCTCCATGCGAACGCGAAGGAAAATTGCCCAGTTCCCACTTTTCCTTCTTCGCGAACACGAGGGTCCTTCCGCATTCGTGAAGAAGGAAACCAGAACTGGAAGTTCTGGTTTTTCCAACTTAGCTTCGAGTGGTTCAAAACTCACCCGAGCCCCCCGGGACCCCGTCCAAATACGCCAACAAGTCTGAAAATATAACACGGACTTGTTCGAACTCTCGAAACACGTAAATCAACAACGAAACTAAGAATCGCACCCCAAAACTGAATTGGATCAAAATATGATCTTCAAGTTTCTAAATTCCTCTGAACACGCCGAATTATACTTATACTACCCGGAATGACACCAAATTTTGCGTGCAAGTCTTAAATCACCATACGGGACTATTCCTAGGCTAGAAATTCCAAACGGACTTCAATTACTCCAAAACCTATTCCAAACCAAATTTAAAGAACCTTAAACCTTTAAATAGTTAATTTTAACTATTAAGCGTCGTAGCGCTCCCGGGTTCTCCAAGCCCTGATTCGAACATACGTCCAAGTCCAAAATCATCATACAACCTATTGGAACCGTCAAACCTCGATTCTGGGGTCGGTTTCTCATAATGTTGACCGAAGTCAAAAATGGGCCTTTAAAGCCAAACTAAGGAACCAAGTGTTACGATTTCAACCCGAACACTTCCAAATCCTGAACCAACCATCCCCACAAGTCATAAATTAATAAAAGCACATACGGAGAGTTTTATTTAGGGGAACGAGGTTCTAGAAGTCAAAATGACCGGTTAGGTCATTACATTCTCCACCTCTTAAACAAACGTTCATCCTCGAACGAGTTTAGAATTTTACCTGGAGTGCCGAATAAGTGTGGATATATGCTCTGTATGTTCTCCTAGGCCTCCCAAGTCGCTTTCTTGACTGGTTGGCCCCTCCACTGGACTTTTACTGCAGTAATATTCTTGGACCTCAACTGGCAAACCTGTTTATCAACAATGGCAACTGGCTCCTCTTCATAACCCAAGCTCTTATCTAGTTGGACCGTGCTAAAGTCTAACACATGCGATAGGTCGGCATGATACTTCCGGAGCATAGATACATGAAAAACCGGATGAAATCCTGATAGACTGGGAGGCAAAGCAAGCTCATAAGCAACCTGCCCAACTCGTCTCAACACCTCAAATGGTCCTATAAACCTTGGGCTCAACTTGCCCTTCTTCCCAAATCTCATGATTCCCTTTATCGGCGAAACCTTCAAGAGAACGTTTTCACCCACCATAAATGATAAATCACGTGCTTTCTGATCTACGTAACTTTTCTGCCTGGACTGTGCTGTACGAAGTCGCTCCTGAATTAATTTTACCTTTTACAAGGCATCCTTTACCAAATCAGTACCATGTAACTTAGCCTCACCGGGCTCAAACCATCCGATGGGCGAACGACATCGCCGACCATATAAAGCCTCAAATGGAGCCATCTCGATGTTGGATTGATAACTGTTGTTATAAGAAAACTCGGCCAAAGGCAAGAAACGATCCCACTGACCTCCAAAGTCAATCACACATGCCCTGAGCGTATCCTCAAAAATTTGAATTGTCCGCTCCGACTGCCCGTCAGTCTGCGGTTGAAAGGTTGTGCTGAGCTCTACGCAGGTCCCCACTTCACTCTATACTGATATCCAGAAATATGAAGTAAACTGAGGGCCTCTATTTGATATGATGGAAATTGGCACACTGTGTAACCGAACTATCTCCTGAATATAAATCTGGGTCAACCTCTCCGAAGTATACGTAGTCACAACCGGGATAAAGTGTGCCGACTTGGTCAACATGTCGATAATGACCCAAACTGCATCAAACTTCCGCAAGGTCCGCGGCAACCTAATTACAAAGTCCATAGTAATGCGTTCCCGTTTCCACTCTGGTATAGTCATCTATTGAAGTAAGCCATCTGGCCTCTAGTGCTCATATTTAACTTGCTGGCAATTTAGACACCTAGCTACATACTCAACTATGTCATTTTTCATCCTCCGCCACCAATAATGCTGCCTCAAGTCACGATACATCTTCGTAGCACCTGGATGAATAGAATACTAAGAACTGTGTGCCTCCTCTAAAATCCTTTTCCTCAGTCCATCCATATTAGGAACACATAAACGATCCTAGAGTCACAGAACACCATCCGCGCCAATAGTAACTTCCTTGGCACCACCCCGTAGTACCATTTTTTGAAGAACCATTAAGTGCGGATCATCATACTGGTGAGCCTTGATCTGCTCAAATAGTGAAGACTGGGCCACAACACACGTAAGAACTCGGCTGGGCTCTGAAATATCTTGCCTCACAAGTCTGTTAGCCAAGGACTGAATATCCAAAGCTAATGTCCTCTCCTCTGCTAAAATGAAAGCCAAACTACCCATACTCTCTGCTTTTCTACTCAAGGTGTCTGTAACTATATTTGCTTTTCCCGGATGATACAGGATAGTAATATCATAATTTTTTAGTATCTCAAGACATCTGCACTGCCTCAAATTTAGGTCTATCTGCTTGAACAAATGTTGTAAACTGTGATGATCAGTGTAAACTTCACAAAGGCACCCCATAAAAATAATGCCTCAAAATCTTAAAAGCGTGAATAATCGCAGCTAACTCCAAATCATGTACCGGGTAATGCTTCTCGTGGGTTTCAGCTGACGTGAAGCATATGCAATAACTCGCCCCTCCTGCATTAATACACAACCCAAACCAACGCGTGAAGCGTCATAATACACTGTATACATCCCCGAACAGGAAGGCAACACTAACACTGGTGTTGTAGTCAATGTTGTCTTGAGCTTATGAAAGCTCACCTCACAATCATCGAACCATCGGAACGGAGCACCCTTCTGGGTTAATTTGGTCAAAGGTGCTGCAATAGATGAAAAGCCCTCCACTAACCGACGATAATAACCTGCGAAGACTAGGAAACTCCTGATCTCAATTGCCGAAGTGGGACGATGCTAATTCTGAATTGCCTCGATCTTTTTGGGATCAACTTTAATTCCCTCGCCCGCTACAAAATGCCCTAAGAAAGCTACATAATTTAGACAAATCTCACATTTGGAGAACTTAACATATAACTTTTGTTCCCGCAGTGTCTGAAGCACACTCTCATATGTTGCTCGTGCTCTTCCTTACTGCGCGAGTAAATTAAAATATCATCAATGAAGACAATGACAAACGAATCAATATATGGCCTGAATACCTTGTTAATCAAATCCATAAACATCGTCGGGGCGTTAGTTAACCCGAAAGACATTACCAGAAATTCATAATGATCGTATCTAGTCCGAAAAGCAGTTTTTGGAACATCCGAATCCCGAATCTTCAACTGATGGTACCCCGACCTTAAGTCGATCTTAGAAAACACCCTAGCACCCTGCAACTGGTCAAATAGATCATCAATACGCGGCAACGGGTACTTGTTTTTAATAGCGACTGTGTTTACTTGACAATAATCAATACACATTCGCATCGTTCCATCCTTCTTTTTAGCAAATAATACCGGTGCTCCCCAAGGCGATACACTCGGTCTAACGAACCCTTTGGCTAGTAACTCCTCAAGCTGTTCTTTCAATTCTTTCGGAGTCATGCGATATGGTAGGATAGATATAGGTTGGGTATCTGGATCCAAGTCAATACAAAAATCAATATCACAATCTGGTGGCATGCCTGGAAGATCTGAAGGAAATACATCGGAGAAGTTCCGAACCCAATACACTAAATCAATAGTCGGAGTTTCTGCAGTAGTATCCCGAACATAGGCTAGATAAGCCAAACAACTCTTCTCGACCATATGTTGAGCTTTTAGAAAGGAAATAACCTGATTAGATACGCTAACAGACGAACCCTTCCACTCCAACCTAGGAAATTCCGGCATTTCCAAAGTAACAGTCTTAGCATGGCAATTTAGGACGACATGATATGGGGATAGCCAGTGCATGCCCAGGATAATCTCAAAGTCGCTCATATCAAGCAGTAGAAGATCTGCTCTAGTCTCATAACTACAGAATATAACAAACGGGACCGATAGATCTAATTCACAACAATAAAATAGCCCACAAGAGTGGACACATAAACAAGAGTACTCAAGGACTCTCGAGAAACACCTAGAAAATGAGCAAATAGAGAGGACACATATGAATACGTAGATCCTGGATCAAATAATACGGAGGCATCTTTTTCGCAAACAGAAATAATACATATAATCACTATATCTGAGGCCTCTGCATCTAGTCTGGGTGGAAAAGCATAGAATCGAGCTGGAGCGCCAACTAGCTGGCCTCCACCTAGCAGGCCTCTACCTCTAGGCTGACCCCTACCCACCTGCCCTCCACCTATGGGAGTTTGGATGGCTAGTGGAGCAACTGGTGCGGTAATTATAGGTTTCTGACACTGCTGCACTGGTCTACCCCAATGCCCGGGGCATAATCTCCGCATGTGACTGGGATCCACGCACTCATAACAACTTTTCGGTCCGATGGGCTACTGACTAGAAGTATGACCCTTGGGACCTGAATACCCACTGGAAGAACCCTGAATAGCTGGTGGGCGATAAGAACTCTCTGGCATAACACTGAAATAAGGTCGCACTAGGGCACCCCGAGGAGGCAGTGGTGCTGGATATGTGGGCCTGCTGGACTTCCCTCTCACGAACTGACCTCTGCCCCCAGACGGAGCATCTCTAAACTCTCCAGAATATCTAAACCGCTTATCCCTCATAACCTGCTCTCGGCTACACTGACGCACACCCTCAATCCTTCGGGCTATCTCCACAACCAACTCAGAAGAAGTCCCCATATCCACCTCTCGGGCAATGGTGGCCTGAATGCCAGTATGTAAACCCGCAACAAACCTCCGTACTCTCTCCGCCTAAGTAGGGAGTATCATAAGTGCATGGTGAGATAACTCAGAGAACCTCGCCTCATAATCGGTCACTGACATCTGACCCTGCTGGAGCTGCTCAAACTAGAACCGCAACTCTTCCCTCTGGGAGGGTGGAATATACATGTCCAGGAAAATACGGGTGAACCTGTCCCAAGTCATGAGAGGAGAATCTGCTGGTCTGCCAAAAAGATAAGACTTCTACCATCTACGGGCTCTGCCCTCCAGCTGAAAAGTAGCAAAGTCTACCCCATGAGAGTCCAATATCCTCATGTTGTGCAGTCTGTCCCTGCACCGATCAATAAAATCCTAGGGATCCTCATGTCGCTCACCCCCAAAGACAGGAGGCTGTAGTCTAGTCCATATGTCCAGTAGCTTCTGCGGCTCGGTGGCCGCTGCTGGTCTGGGCTCAAGTGTAGCTGCTGCTACTAGCTGGACTCCACCCACAGGTAGTGTACCCTAGGTCTAATATATAGCAGCTGCCTGCCCATGAGCTTGTGCGGTAGGGATCTGTGTTCCCCCGCCCTCTTGAGATGTGGCTGAGTCTACCAGAAATAAACCGGCATGAGTCATAGTATCCATGAACCGCAGCATACGACCCATGACCTCCTGGAATCTCGGTGCAGATGTGAAATCCACCGGAGTTGGCTCTACTACGGGCACCTCACCCTGTTCCTCAATAATAGTATCCTCTGCTGGACCCACTGGTGGCACAATCGGAACAACCCTGGGACATCATCGTCCCCTACCACGGGCTGGAGACCTCTCTCAGCCTCTGCCTCGGCTTCTAACAACAATGGGAGTAGCTCTTCCCTGGTCTGGAACCTCATTAGAGCGCGTTCTCACCATCTGTGAGAGAATAAGAGAAAGATATTTAGTACTATATTATTTTCACGATGGGAGATGGAGAAAGGTAGTATTCCTAACTGCCTATAGCCTCTCGAAGATAAGTACATACGTCTACGTACCGATCCATAAGACTCTATTAGGCCTGCTCAAAACTTGTGAGACCAACGTGAACCTAATGCTCTGATACCAAGTTGTGACGACCCAAATTCACCTATAGGTCGTGATGGCGCCCAACATCCCAGCTAGGCAAGCCAACTAATGATTTAAACATATATTTATTTCTTTAAATATTATCCGAGTAATAAAACTTGGAGTACTTGCAAAAACTAACATAATTTGAGAAATAAGATAAATTAAAACCCAAGTAAAATAATTAAATCCAAAACTTCTACTAGTGTGTGCCAAGACCTGGTGTCACGAGTATATGAGCATCTAGTAGATTGTACAAAATTCTAAATATTTTCTGAAATAAACTAGACAGAATACGAATACAAGAAGAGGCACTAGTTGCTGCAGAACGGCTCAGAAAGGCAGCTCACCACTAAGCCTCTGGATAATGTGGGTGCACTCTGATAGGTCTTCCGATAGTACCTGTCTCAGGTCCTGCACAAAAAGTGCAGCAAGCGTAGCATGAGTACGTAGACGACGTGTACCCAGTAAGTATCAAGCCTAATCTCGAAGAAGTAGTGACGAGAGGTCGACTTTGACACTCACTATGGGTCAATAATATTACAATACAAATATTAAATTAAACATGATTTTTAGATGAACAACAATAAGTTTCTAAACAAGTAGAAATAACTAATTACTTACATTCCAATAATTTCCAATTTATCAATTAACTTCACAAACGACAATCAAAGTATCAAGGTATGGTGTAATTATTATTATTAGGCATGAATTCTGTCGAGGTCGTACGGCCTGATCCAGAGTGTCATGTACACTACCGAGGGATGTGCGCGAGCGATCCATAGATGCATCTATATTACCGAGGCGTTCGGCCCACTCCACAAGAAAGGAGGACATTTTCTTATGAACCTCCGGAAAGAGAAGTTATTATAATATTAACGCATAGGATGTTCAATCTCTATTAACAATTCAATAATTTACACAAAATTTTGAGTATATGAAGTTTCGATCTTTTACTATTTCCTCAAACAATTTGCAATAGAAGTCCAGTAATTTAATTAAATAAAAGGAGCAATTATCACAAGTAATTCATAATTTGAGTCCTAAACTACCCGGACATTAACATAATTAGTAGCTACGCGCGGACTCTCGTCACCTCGTGTGTACGTAGCCCCCACAATTAGCAGCAATTATTAATATGAATCACCTATGGGGTAAGTTTCCTATTATAAGGTTAGGCAAGAGACTTACCTTGTCTCCAAGCCCACTTCCGATCACGATGTCTTGTAAAAATCCCAATTTGGTGTCGAAAAATACGAAACTATCCAAATGTTATATAAAATAATTAATACATGCTCAATAATTCGAAATTAGGCTATTAAATTAATTCCCAACCCAAAATGATAAAATTCCTAAAATCACCCCGGACCCGGATTCCGAAAATGTTTGGAGGAAATCGTTATCCATAATCTCATGAACTCAAATATATAATTTTCATCCAATTCCATAACCATTTTTGTGGTTAAAATCTCATTTTTGTAAAAATCTAGATTTTTCATCTAAACCCTTGATTCCCAAGCTTTCCAGGTTATAATCTACCCATAATCTATGTATTTAACTCAAAGTGTGTAGAATTAACTTACATTCAAGTTGCTAGTTGAAATCCTCTCTCAAAAAGCTCTAAAATCGCCCAAGAATGGAAGAAATTGTGGTTTAAAATGGTGAAATCCAGTTTTTAATACATTCTGCCCAGTACTGCTGACCCCTTCTTCGCGAACACGGTCAGTGCCTCACGTTCGCGAAGGAAACATTCACTGCCTTAAAACTTTACCCTTCGCGAATGCGAAAGTTTACTGGCCTGCCCTTCGCGAACACGTGAGCTCCCTCGCGAATGCGTAGGGTAATTTCACCGCGCCCCCAATCCTCCTTCGCGAACGCGAGTAGACCTTCGTGAATGTGTAGGCCAAATATTCTGGGCTTCACGAACGCATCACTCTCCACGCGAACGCGAAGTAAAATTTCCTAGTTCCCACTTTTCCTTCTTCGCGAACGCGAGGGTCCTTCCTCGTTCGCAAAGAAGGAAACCGGAAATGGAAGTTCTAGTTTTTCCAACTTAGCTTCGGGTGGTTCAAAACTCACCCGAGCCCTCCTGGACCCCGTCCAAATGCTCCAACAAGTCTGAAAACATAACACAGACTTGCTCGAACTCTCAAAACATGTAAATCAACAACGAAACTAAGAATCACACCCCAAAACTGAATTGGATATAAATATGAACTTCAAGTTTCTAAATTCCTCCGAACACGCTGAATCATACTTATACTACCCGGAATGACACTAAATTTTGCTTTCTAGTCTTAAATCACCATACAGGACTATTCCCAGGCTCAACATTCCAAACGGACTTCAATTACTCCAAAACCTACTCCAAACCAAATTTAAAGAACCTTAAATCTTTAAATAGTTAATTTTCACTATTAAGTGCTGAAGCGATCCCGGCTTGTCCAAAACCCAATTCGAACATACGCCCAAGTCCAAAATCATCATACAAACCTATTGGAACATTCAAATCTCGATTTCGGGTTCGTTTTTTCAAAATATTGACCGAAGTCAAACTTGGACCTTTAAAGCTAAATTAAGGAACCAAGTGTTCCGATTTCAACCCGAACACTTCTAAATCCCGAACCAACCATCCCCGCAAGTCATAAATTAATAAAAGCACATATGTAGAGTTTTATTTAGGGGAACGGGGTTCTAAAAGTCAAAATGACCGGTTGGGTCATTACAGATCCCTTGTGTTAAATTCGTGTATTTTGGTTCTACGGTGTATGATAGGTTCTTAGCATTGCGTTGTGGTGGTACTTGTTGAGTTTGCGGGATAATTCTCCCGTCTGAGTCATTTTTTCCATGATTGAGTACATTTGGAATATTGCTTATTAGTGTACGGATTGCACGGGTTATGGATTTAGATTGTATGGGTGTGTCATGTGACTAGAGTGGTCGTGTTGGATGAGATGAGGTCATTGGACCTAGAATGGATACTATCAGAATTGATTACAATATGGTTGGAAGGATAATATCGAAAGTCGGCTTAGAATTTTGCTATAATTCTTGTCGAATGAGAGAGAGTTTCATAACTGGTTGATCTGATGAATGGTTATGAGTTCTGCGTGTTTCTTTCATCATCGGCAGTGTACGAAGGTTTTAGAATGGAGTCTTGTTTGATATGAGGTTTATTACCGGCATTGAGTTATTTTGAGCAGCTACTGTGATTAGAAATCATTGCTACAAGTATCTGTGTTATGTGATATATCATGCAATTGAATATTGGGTTATGGTTGCGGCTTGGTACAGTTTGTTCAGTATTATACAGGGTGTAGGTTGCGAGATTCAGATCTTATAATGAATTCCGGATGTTGGAAATTGGATTCTAAGGCTTGTGGTCTAGGTTGAATTGAGAAATTTCAGTTATATTGTGTTATCGGACTTGTATGGGATAAGGTGACGTGGGATCACCCCCGGTATGTGCATGGTAAGGTTATAATGGCTTTGAGAACAACTCTGGACACGTTTGAGGACGAACGTATGTTTAAGTTGGGGAGGATGTAACGACCCGACCGGTCATTTTGAGCATTTATACTTCGCTCGGTAGTTTACGGGCGTGAGTAGCTCCGTATGATGTATTTTGACTTGTGTGAATCGTCGGTTTAGGTTTTCAGGTTATTCAGGACTAATTTGGAATAATGATTCTCAACTAGGGAACTTTAAATTTGAAAGAGTTAACCAAGTTTGACTTTATAGCATTTGACTTCGGATTGGAATTTGGATGAATTTGTTAGCTCTGTTGGGTGATTTTGGACTTAGGAGCACGTCTGGATTATGATTTGGAGGTACGTGGTTGAATTTGGCTCGAAATGGCGAAAGTTAAAATTTTGGAAAGTTTGACAGAGAGTGGACTTTTTGATATCAGAGTCGGATTCTGACTCTGGAAGGTGGAGAAGGTCTGTTATGTCGAATGTGACTTGTGTGCAAAATTTGAGGTCAATCGGACGTGATTTGATAGGTTTCGGCATCCGTTGTGGAAGTTTGAAGTTTCAAAGTTCATTAATTTCGGGTTGAGGTGTGATTCATCATTTTGATATTGTTATGTGTATTTTGATGCCTCGAGTAGGTCCGTATTATATTATGGAACTTGTTGGCATGTTCGGATGGGGTCCCGAGGGGCTCGGGTGAGTTTCGGACGAGGTTCAGATCATTTTATTGCATTTTGGATTTTTTCTAAGCTGTTGGTTCTAGTGTGATCGCATCAGCGGCTGGTTTGCGCAGGTTCGATGGTCGCATAAGTGACAGAGGAGTCGCAGAAGCGTAAAGGGGAGCTGGGCGTGAGGATCGCAGGTGCGGGTGCTTGGACGAACCTGCGCAACCGCAGATTCGGTTCAAGTGCACAAAAGCGCGATCGTAGAAGTGACTTAAACACCGCAGGTGCGAGGGATTGCTGGGTTAATCTGTTTTCACAGAAGCGAAGTTTTACCACAAAAGTGGTGATCGCAGATGCGACAGATTGTCTGCAAATGCGGAATCGCTGGGCATAAGCTATATTATCGAGGGTTTTGGTTCTTTCTTCATTTTGGGAGCTATGGAGCTCGATTTGAGGTGATTCTTGAAGCAATTTTCACCATATGAATTGGGGTAAGTGTTCTCTACTCGGTTTTGGTTATATTTCATTAATCTATCTTCATTTTTGGTAATTGAATTATGAATTTTAAAGAGAAAATTGGGGGTTTTGGCTTAAAGTTTCATAATGTGAGTTTTTGAGTTTTGAACATTGAATTGGAGTCGGATTTGAGTTAAACTAGCATGGTTGAACTCGTAATTAAATGGATCGTTGGATTTTGTAAATTTTGTCGGGTTACGAGGTGCGGGCTCCAGTTGGGATTTTGGCCGATTTTGGGCTTTTGATTCAAGATTTGATCTTTTTCGATCGGGATTGGTTCCTTTAGCATTGTTTGATGTACTTGAATCGTTTTTGGTTAGTTTCGAGTCGTTTGGAGGTCGGAACGCATGCGATGGCATCTTTGGAGCATCGCTTGGCTTGCTCGGCATTGGTATTGGATTGTTCGAGGTAATTAACTCTTCTAAACTTAGTGCTGAGGGTATGAAATCCCAAAATATGTGTTATGTGATTGGTATTCAGGTGACGCACATGCTAGGTGACGGGTGTGTTGGCGTGCACCATGTGAATTGGGACTCTGTTGTTTCCATGGCATTGTATAGTGGTCCTACTTTGTTGATGTTCGTATTTTTACCCTGTGATAAAGTAATTGAGCTGTCAATCATGCTAGATATCATGTTTATGCTTTATGATGATACTGCTAGAACCCGTATTGGTCGTTTCTTTCTGTTATTTCACTGATTTCATTGGTATTTCGTACTCAATCATATTCATTTCATTCATATCATATCTCAGTCTCAATTGTTATTTATTGATATATCATATCATTGTTATCGGGCTAGTTTCATGATGTTGTGAGCCCGTGAGTGAGATTGGAGAGATTGATAACTGAGTGAGGCCGGGGCCTGTTTGTGAGGATATTGACACTATAACGCGTGAGTTGTCCGTGCAGATCCAGATATTGATACTATAGCACGTAAGTTGTCCGTGCGGATCCAGATATTGATATTATGGCACGTGAGTTGTCCATGCGGATTATAAAGCTTGGGCTGTAGGATTCTCTCCGGAGTCTGTATACCCATAGTGAGCGCAGTCGACTATATATGTGGATCAAATTGCACATCGCAACGGGTCTTATGGTCATATATGGATCGGGTTGCACGCCGCAGCAAGTATTGTACAGTGCTGAGTGATTGAGTGTGCTGAGCATTAGGCAAAGTGAGAGGGAATGCGAAACAGTGAGATTGAGTACTCTAAGAGTGTGAGTACATGCGCATATCATTGAGATGCATTGCATTTAACATGCGTAGTTGAGATACATGCATAGATATGCATTTCCTTCTGCTACTCGGTTTTGGTGACATTTATGATTTTACCTGTATCTTGACATGTAGGCATAAAGACGTACTTTCCTCATGCTATCTGAAAATAAAACATCTTACTTATTATTGAAAAGAGTTTAGGGAAAAATCACAGTTTTCAAACTTACTCGTATTTTGGCACTTTCGGTAAAAGATTTGAGTTTTCACTGAGATACTTAAAAAGAAATGCCTATTTTTCTGGGACTGTGAACGAACTGAGCATTTTATTTCTGAGATACCTCTTTTATTACTTGTACTATGTTGTTATGAACTATTGTGTAATATTGGTGTTGGACCCGACCTTTGTGTTAGCTCGTCACTATTTTCAACGTAAGTTAGGTTTGTTACTTATTGAGTACGAGTACATGGGGTCGGTTGTACTCATACTACACTTCTACACCTTGCGTGCAGATGTTGGCTGCTGATGTTGCTGTGTTCGATGGGAGCTGGATTTGAAGATGTACCTGCGTCCCGGTTGTAGCTGCCTCTTGTTCATGGTAGCCTTAAATCTATAAAACTCTGTTAATGTATTTTTCAAACAGATGATGTATTTACTTCATTTTAGCTTTGTAAACTCTATTCTTAGAAGCTCATGATTTGTACTACCAGTCCTTGGAAAATGTATAAGATTCAGATAATTTCTTTACTTAATTGTCTTATTAAATATCATTGGAATTAGATAGTTGTTAATTGGCTTACCTAGCGGGGTGAATTAGGTGCCATCACGACTAGTTGGATTTTGGGTCGTGACACTACCACCAAGTCAAAAAGTCAATCCAAATCGATTAAAAACCCTGATTAGGTTTGGTGTTGAGTAAAACAAATCCGAATCAAACCGACATATAAATATATAATTTTTATATATACTTTTAAGACTTTATATAGAATTCTTTTTAAAAAAATATCTAGAAATATTTGGGATTCTCTTACGGGATGAAAGATTTAATAGATTGCGAAATGCTCCATTTTTATTTACTTAAAATAATGGGTTATAGCATCACTTTCTTATCAAGTGTTATTGAAATTCGTCAATCTCTTTATTCTTTCATATTCATATGTCAAGATCTATTAAATTCTTTTATCTTTTTCGAATTTGAAATGGTATTTCGATAATTTAAAACTAAATAAAATATATCATTATGTAGGTATCATATTGGTTTTTATGTTCAATTATTAAGTTCGATTAACTTTCAAAGCGTACATCAACGAAAAATTATTGTTAGACGACTAAAAAATAACTATCATGTGTGACTAAGAAAATTCCCCATAAGAATATTTTAATAGATCATATGTTTGTCAGTTTTTTTAAACTTTTTACTAAACATATATTTATTTATTAAAACTTTAACAAAGTAACATTAAAATAATATTCATATAACAAAAAATCCCGAAAATTCCGATAAAATTAAATTAATCCAGACCGATATAATTAATATGGTTTTAATAAAAATTGAACCAACTCGGTACTTATATACCCCTGAGCAGAGCTACTATGTTTTCGTAATGTTTCTACTATAGTAGAAGCCACACTTGAGGAGCATGTGTCGTCAACATACATGTTTGTGTGGCCCATAAGGGTGTTATTCTAATTGTGTGAAAATGGAGCAATTCCATTGGCCAAAAAGTAGCTCTCATATAGTAGTAATTATTTTCCCTATGTTGGGCAATGACATCATCACAAAGTCACCCCAATGTCTCTCAACAATGCACCACGTCATATCGCGCACACTGCCACAATCCTTGCTTTGATCTTTGTGTATCTCACCATATATCTATAGAACTATTTGTAAACTCTAAAACAGAACCAAAGAAGCTAAATTAAATAAGTAGAAAGTTGGAAGAACTATTTTATGTCAATAGCGGCCAGCTTGTGACACCAAATCATCTCACTCCTCTCAAAAATAAAATCTCCATCCTAACCCTATGGATAGAATCATAGAAAGTAGAATAGGTTGGCTTAACAAACCAACTTTTATAGCAAACTTTGCATGGTTTTCAGTTTTCACCTCCACACCCTCGAGTCATGAGAATCAAATCAAAATGAAAACCTTATTCCAGAAAATGTTAAATTACTACTTTGCCATGTAAAGCCTATTGAAATGACTAGTTTGCCCTTCATAATTTTAGAGAAACAATCTCAAAACTTGTTGAATAAAAGTTGACAATAATACACTTGCCTTGCCTTCTGCCTATTCAAAGATTTCCCAAACTGAGTTACAGTTAGAAGCATTGCCGACAACTTCATATGTTACATAGGTGAGAGACACAATGACATGAAAACGTCTTCCCCTTAGGTTTTTCTTTGTTCGCACGTGCTCATGTATCCCACTAATTTCGCTCCCAAAATAATATTATACTATCTCCGTTCTAATTTATGTGAACCTGTTTGATTAGCACGGAGTTTAAGAAAAAATGAAGACTTTTAGAATTTGTGGTCCTAAAAAAGTCAAAAATGAGCCCAGAGTATTTGCGTGGTTGTAAAAGCTTCTCATTGAGAGTAGAATTGTAAATTTAAGCAAAATTATTTCCAAATTTAGAAAGGGGTCATTCTTTTTGGAACGGACTAATAAGGAAATAAGTTCACATAAACTGGAATGGAGGGAGTATTTCATTTACTTTTTTTTATTCCAATTTTTCCTTAAATGATATTTCCATCTTTTCATGTTAGCAATGTACATGGTCAAGTTGTTTCATTATCGTATCTTAACCTTTTACCTTTTTTTATAATGGGGGAGCTAGAATTAATTCCTTTTATTTACTTCTATTCATGTGAGAGAAGAGAAAAGATAATAATATTATCTATAAGTTTGAGCATTGAGAGTTTTCTCAACATTAATTAGGATTATTAATTGTGAAATGATTTTTTTCCGCTTATAAAATATAAAGGATTGTCATGGATTATCTATAAAATATCAAGGATTACAAAAGAAAAATAAGGATTATCTATAAAATATTAATTTTTTTCTTTTAACTATCAAGGATTATCTATAAAATATTCTCATGGCCGGTTGATTGCTATTTTCGTTGTTCCTCACATAGAGTAAAAATATTCCATAAAACAGGTGGTCTACTATCAAATCACCACCATTTTGTCCTTGAGGTACCACATGTGAAAATTGTTTGCTCTTTAATTTCTGAGACTCACTTTTCTCTCCCTTGATTTTATCGAACAATTGAAAAGATCCACAGAAACTAGGGAAAGTATGTCATTGAACATTCCAATTGCTCTTGATTCTTTGCTGGTTCCGGAAGGACGACATACTCTTGACATATTTACATCTTCTAACTTGGAAGATTGGAAGAATGTTCTACCACATGCATGTAAGTTTGAATAGTACAAATTTGTATTTATTATTTTTGTTTGAGGAAGTTAAAAGTGCACTCTTCTTTTTTTTTGGCTTATTGAGTTCTTTCTATGAAAGATCATGAAATGAAGGAGGAGTTTATGGCTGAAAATTTCTACTCCCTTGGACGCAACTAATCTATCATCTTTAAGGAGGTAACTGTACTGCTTTATACGCTAAAATTTTCAATTTAACTTATGTGGTTGCAATTCACTTGGTTCGCTGCGTTACAGTGGGATATATTTGTTCACATCCAAAATCCATCACCAGTTCCTCCATCAGTAAGTTTTGTGCTTCTATCTCTGGAGCGTTCTCTTTTCTAAGTCACTTGATATAATATTCTTTATATTCCAAAACTGACCCACAGTTTATCTATCGTTAATTAATTAATTAATTGATTAGTTGCTGTTCAATTCAGATAATCAAAGAAATCCAATCTCTGATTTGGGTTTTTTTATTTAAGATAATGAATATCTCTTGTGACTTTTCAATTTCCTCACTACTAAGTAGCAGTAAAATGGACACCTTTGTTTTTTGCATTTTTCTCGTTTCCAACCATGCTTGTGTTTCAAAATAAAAGTTTTGGGTATGATCTTCTCTGTTTTTTGTCAAATTGTTCTCTTGCAGTGCATGTGCTAGCTATGGCGTGAGATAAAGAGTGGAAGTTAAGCTGTTTTCTCTAATTATTTGATGTATACGGTACTGTTGCTTTGTCTTGTAATGAACTTCGTGGTGAGCATACTGCATTTTTTTGTGAGTTTCATTGCAAATCTCGCATATTAATCTTTTTACAGTATCAAATTACGCTGATAAAATGTTAGGAGTTAGGTCATAGTAGTGTTTATTCAAAATATTAATTGATTAAGCTCTCGCAGGTAACCTTTTGTTTCATGGACGTTATTGCTGTTACTTGCTGAATTCTGCCTCTCGGCACTGAATTTTTCCAGAAGAGTTTGAAAAATTTATGGAACTCTTACAGGGTAACCTAATTTATCAGAAATTATGGTGAACGTTTCCCTCTGTTCATCTGATGTTGCTTGGATATGCAAATATGGATATACTTTTTGAGCATGTATTTTTATCCTTTTCTCTTTTCAGGTTTGGACGATCTAATACTTCTATGAGTGCTGTCGTGCAAGTCAAACTTCTTTAGAAAGTTTGGATCATCTAAATAATTTATGAATTGTTAGTAGCATGAGCTTATGACTTTTGTGATGTTTTGAAAATACACTGTCAAAGACAGCAAGGAGCTATCATTGTTTTAGAGTAATACACATAATCTATTCTACCTAAATTTAAGGTTTAAGATGAACTGGTACAAATTACACTCTGATATGTCGATTTATCGCTTTATCAAATGTTGAATTTGCAAATTGTTGTGATCGTTCCTATTACAAATATCGGCTGGGTTTATTTATATTCCTAATGATCTTTTAGGAAGAAATACTTAACTCTGTTGGTATTCTTCTTTAAGGCAATAGCTGATGTACTAGATAACTCAATTAGATTTGTTACCAAAATGTTGCTTTCAACTAATACTTATCTATTTGCCCTTTTATATGAGAATTACAACTATATGCTATTCCGTGAAGCACCAGGGAAGAAAAGGCCAGAGCTCATGTATCAGATAGTGCTACTATAACTCAACCATTTTCCGAAAGACATGACTTAAAATAAAGGCGGAGGTCGGTTTGTATTCGACTAATCTTCAAAGAGTGCCATATTTTCAAGTCTGTTCTGCTTAAAACCGACTTTAAAAGCTGTAAACCAGCTTTAGAAATGATCTCTACTAAAATGAACTTTGATGTCGGGCATACGCAGCACGGGCACACACCACTAGTGAGAAATAAGATGATCAATTCTTGGTAAGGCTACTGAAGTATCGTTAGCACTTATGCATGCATCCACTACGTAGAGGATTTGTTTTTATACTTTCTATAATTCTTTAAAGATTTTCAGGTACATGTCAGCAATAGATTCTTAAAAGATATGAGCGGTCAGGAAGGTGTGCTGACTGCTGGAATATAAACACCAACAATAACAATTGCACTTCAATTTTTTAAAAAAGTTTGGATTGGCTATATTAATTGTTACTACTTCATTTAAGTTTAATTCATTTTATATCATACCAAAAAATAAAAAATTAAGCTAAAACTATATAAATAACTATAATAATAATAATAATAATAATAATAATAATAATGAGTTTACTAGAAATTCTCTCACAAGACTAAAATCTATTCTCAACTAGTAGATCCGTGATGAAAATATAATTTTCAATTAAATTCAACAAAACTTTGGAAAGAAAGTTCAAGTCTATCACAAACTAAGCCATTAATTTGTAAAAATATGTTAGTTAGGTCCTCGACAAGTGTCTTTGTTCGTTTTCTAAAATTTAACTCGATCCCTCGTCTTTGAAGGCATCCATCAGTGCACCATACATACTGTTGCGAGCGTGGTTTATGTCCGTCAAAACCCGCATGTGCGACGGCCAAGCCCAGCACTTGACTTCAACTTTCTCACAACACTCGGTCAAAATTATAGCAACTTTGGACTTAGAATATTTTTAGGTAACTTCAACGTAGTAAGTTTTTGGACTGATTTAGGCCACGAATTTAAGTAAAGGCAACAAAAAATTAACAAGAGCACAAGACACAATATATCGGAATCTCTTTTCCCAATTTTGTATTTAACTCGAGCATACAAAGAAACTCAAACTCAAAGTACAACCGTGTACAAAAGAAGATCACTCTTGACCCTTAGATTTTCTGACAAGACTACTCTTAGCCTTAGATGTTTTCACTCTTGAAAATAGACTTAGGAGTTCTTTCCTAACTCAAACATGCACTCATACACGTTTTTTTCTCTTCTTCCCCACAAGCATAAGGATGCTGCCCATTTATAAAACACGAGACAACCCCTTTGCCTTACACTTCTCACAATTAGGCTTAGACACTTGTCCCACACAACTTACTATTTTAGCCTAGTGTAGTTGACATCCCCCAACTACTATGATCATGTAGATCATGCTAATATAATGGAAACATGGCCCCAAAAACGTGCTAACATAATCTGCCAGCTTTTAGCCAAAGCCAACTGCTGCCCATATGCACAACATGTGCCGTGTAACTGCCTTTGACTTGGTCAATTTGAAGCTTGCTGCCCTTGTGCATGGCTTGGCTTGAATCAGGCGCCAATGCCTTGTTCTCAAGTGCATTTCAGCCACATTTAGCCCATACCATTGCCCACACACATGGCCCTTTGTCGCGCCCCAATGTCATGACAAGTCTGGCTCGTGCTCATGTCTTCGTTGCACTTAGCCTGCCTTTGCCCACTTCATTTCTCCCTTACCTTGGCATCACTGCCTTATGCCTTGATGCCTTTGCCATGATCAAGTGTTACCCTCAGGCCGCATCTCATTGTCAAGCCCTCGCCAAGCTGCCTTGCCTCCCTCAAAGCCTTGGCCATCACTTGCCCGTTTTTTGCCTTGGTGCTAACTTGTACACCTTAGCTTGGCAACACTCTTGCTGCCCCATGAAAACACTCTTGTTGTCAAGTTAAGCTCAAAGAGGCGGAGCACTAACAAACCACCCGCACCCTTTGAAACTCGACGTCCTCATCGATTTAGCTCAATTAATGAGTCATAAGGGGTTGACAAGCAACACCCCTTGGCCTCCTCTCTCATCAGCCACAATTGCATTGACACCAGCCATTTGTTTGTCACTGGTCATTGCCTCCAATGCAACCCTCTTATCCGCGACAGTCATAGCATTTAACACTGCCTTCTTTGGACAGTCCCTTGCTCGATGTGGCCCATCATAAATGCAACAACCACTGAATTTGATGCCCTTCTCCTTTCTCTTTGAAGTTCAAGCCTCTTGCTTTCCCTTCCCCTTGTCTTCATTAGCATTACTATTTTCACTTTTCTTCTACTCATTTGCCTTGTCCTTCTTTCCGTCATTGGACTTTGAAGCATAAGTCTCTTTACCCAAGTAAAAATTGCCCAATACATCAGCCACATCCATATCACTTGCGAGGTGTTGAATATTCTGTCTACATAACTCCAATTGTGCCCACTGTTGCATCCCGCTCATGAAGTTGTGCAATTTGTCTTCTTCCGACATATTGCTTATGCTTAACATCAAAGAAGTGAATTGTTTGACATAGGCTCTCACTAATCCGGTGTGTTTTAACTTTTCAGTTTGTCCTTAGCAATCCATGACGTATTGCTAGGAAGGAATTGATCCTTCAATTCCTTTTTAAGCCGCTCTCACGACTCAATCTTTGGTCTGTCCAGACTTTCATCTTCAGCTACACGAGTGCGCCACCATAACTTAGAATCTTCACACAAATACATGCTAGTCAAGATTACTTTCTCCTTCTCATCTTGCCCACGAATAATATGAAAGTACTACTCCATATCCCAAACAAAATTCTCCAATTCACGTGCACTCCTTGCACCACCAAATGCCTTAGGTTCTGGAATTTTTACCTTGAGACAATAAGCACCACATTGAGGAACATCCTCACCCATAGCACGTTGCAACATCATTGTCTCTCTTTTCAGATCTGCATTCTCTTGACATAGCCTTGCCAATTCTGCCTCGAGGTAGGCAAGCCTTGTCATGAGAGTCTGAAATTCGTCATCTTCAGGGACATTACCATTCAATGCCTCCAGTTTTGTTAGCTTTTCCTGCAGTTCGTTGTTACCACATGCCATGTTCTTAAACAAGACCACAAAATCTGCCACTACCCGTCGTGTCTCCATCATGAATCTGTAACGCTCTGATACCAGTTGTCACGGGCGTGGTTTCTGTCTATCAAAACCCGCATGTGCGGCAACCAAGCCCAACACTTGACTTCAGCCTTCTCACAACACTGATAAGTGGGGATTTTGATTGCTTATTAGCATCTTTTAGATTTTTCTTTAGTTGAAAGTATTGAATTGTGTTCCCAAAATAAATAAAATTGTGTAAATTGTAGGAATACTGGAAGTTTGGTCTTCCACAGCTAAAAAAGAGTGTTCCGAATCACAAGGCAATAAAATGCGGTTAAGAAAAGATGTGCGGTCCGCAGAAGGAATTCTTCGGCCACAAAAGAAATCGCGGACTGCAGAATTCCATCTGCGGCCGCAAACCAAGCAGCAGAACCCAACATGATTTTCAGTAATGTGCAGACCGCATATGAGTTGTGCGGCCGCAGAACTGGGCTTTCACTAATAAAGATTCAAAGTTTAGAGAATATGCAAAAAAGACCAAGTCCTGATGCCTTTGTGAAGTGCGGACCACACTAAAATTGTGCGGCCACAGAAGTTGCTTCGCAGCCACAATCCAAAAATGTGCGGCTGCAAAACTCACCTTTCTGCCAGCTGAAGAAATTTGCGGACCACACATGGAATTGTGCGGCAGCAGAACCTCTTGAGGGGCATTTTTGTCCACGATTTTTGGCCCTGTATAAATAGATGAGTTTCACAAATTTAGGTCAAGTTTGAACATTTAAAGTTGCTGTAGCCGTTTCTTTTTACTACTTCAGGAAATTTGACATTATTTTAGTGTTTAAACATTAGATTTCATCATTTTAATCTTTCATTATGAGTTTAATTAGCTTTTCTTCTTTATTTTATTCAATTTCCATTATGAGTAGCTAGATGTTTACTAGAGTTATGACCCAAACCTAGTGTGTAAACCTTATGGGTATTTAATTTAATGCTTATTTATGATTGAGTATTGATTATTTAGCTTAGTTTATGCTTTAAGTTTAGAATTAATGGTTGCAAACATTAATTAATGCCTATTTGACTTAGTTCTCTACTTGAGAAAGAGAGACCTAGTCTAGGATAACTTGACTAATAAGGAATTGGGGTTAATTGAGAGATTGATTAGCCTAATTAAAGGGTTCAAACTAGAGATATTAAGAACCCGAATTGATCTCATATCTACTATTTTGCTTGACATCCATTTGGACTTGATAAATCCAAATTGGGCAAAATCAGTCTTTGACCGAGAGTAAGTGAGTGGGTAACGTAGAGTTGAGAGCTATAATACACCCCAATCAACAAAACAAGTATTAACGTCTTTATCCTATTAGGCAAATACCTAGGTTATGGTCACATCCCTAGGCCTTTAAACTATTTGGTAAAACATAATAAACATTCATCTCTAGTCTATTTACCTTAGCTTGCTATCATTAGAGTAATAGTAGAAGTATAAATCAAACCTCTATTGTGGAAGTGCAATCTTAGGTAGTCCATTAGCTTGCTTCAAATATATAGTCCTGACACCCCTTAAAACTCCTAGTGGATTTGACCCTGACTGATATTTAGGTAATTATTATTGCATACGACCGTATCATGTCTCTTATTGAGGTGTGTTGTGGACGTCATCAATATTTGAAACCATTGCCGGGGAGTTAAAAACGGTGTTAGCTATATATTCGGGTTTGTTTTTGGAAAATATTATTTTCCTTCTGTGTTACTAACTTGTGTGAGAAATCATAGGTACAACCATGGCGAACAATGCACTTGAAAATTTGCCTTTGGGGGATGTGGACGTCGAGGACGAGCAAGTTGAGGAGGTTCCTCTTGAACCTCAAGCCAATAGAAGAGGCTGAGTGCCTAATGATAATGTCCCTGCTCTACCCTCACCTCGACCAAGAGCGGCTCCACACCGGATATTACCCAATGAAGGATATACAAGTGCAATAGTCCCTCCCCGTATTAGGGCGGGCAACTTCCAAATCACCAATGTGATGCTTACTTTTCTTGAGCAATGGGGTTTCTTCACCGGTGCTCCAACTCAAAATGCGTACAAACATTTTAAGGGGTTTGTGGACACTTGTTGGGAGAGCAAACAAATAAATGTCTCCGATGATGTATTGAGGCTAAAGATTTTTCCCTTCTCTCCATGGGGGAAAGCTTTAGATTGGTTGGAACGATTGCTGAACCATTCCATTCACACTTGGGATGAGTTGGAGGAAAAGTTCATTTTTAAGTTCTTCTCTCCGGGGCACATGGCTAAACTTCGAGATGAGATTTTGGCATTAAACCAAGAGCCGAATTAACCACTACACTAGATATGGGAACTCTATAGAATAATGGTTAAGGAATGTCCAAACAACGATATGACGGAGAACAGGATTCAACAAACTTTCTATCGTAGGATTACCACAATGAACCAATGTGTAGTGAATCAACTTGCCGGTTGGAACTTCATGACTACCTTATGTAGAGGTGTGTGAGATTTTGGAAGAGATGGTGGAAAGTCCATCGGCTTGGAAATACCGGGCCAATGTTCCACGAGGTGATCCAAATATGATCCACCTTCACAAAGAATTGCAAGATCATGGGCAAGCCATTGCCAAATTGACAACCACCATGACGCAACTAGAAAAGACCCAACTAAATCAAGTACAAAATCCTAAGCAAGCCAATGCCATGGTGGGAGTGAACATGATGGTGAACAAAAGGAGGACCAAAGGTCCACAAGTGCAAAATCGAGTGGAGAATTATGTACAAGAAGATAGTGGTTTTGAGCAAGATAATTCTTATAATGAATAAGAAGAGGTGGTGCAATATATGAATAATTTTCAAGGGAAAAGAAATAATTTTCAAGGCCCAAACCAACAACAATGGAGACCTCAAAACAATCAAGGCAATTGGAA
>AWOL01S0009409.1:123494-140332 GCA_000715115.1 Nicotiana otophora | reverse complement strand
GGCGGTGTTGTCCCTGGTATGGCTATCACCTCTGCTAACCATGGATGAGCTGCTTCATCTAATGCCAACTTCTGTATGTATAGAGCAGCGTCTACATCATCAAACCTGGCATATGTATTCAACGTTTTGCCATCGAACCGGATCTTCTTGTTTCATACCTTAGTCACATGGGTACCCTTTTGATGTGGGCAACATTAGCGTAAAATTCCTTGACTAGGTACTCATTTGCTTCCGACACTTTGCTAGTGAAGAATTTCCACCTCACTCTTTCATCAAATTGTCTCTTCACATTCGGGTTATGAGGGAGAAGGTCTCTTTCTATGAAATGACGCTCAAGGGTGAGCGACCTTTGTGGCCACCATTCCCGAAATATATGGTAGGCCTTCTCACTCACAAACCGATCTTGCCATATTGCCGGATTCCTTGATCTACTCAACCCCCCCTCATGTGTATCACCTCCTCTACCATCATCCGGAACCTCTTCTTCATCATCAATATCAATAGGAGCAGCTGTTGAGGCCGGAGTTACAACAGGTGTGGGAGAAGGTGCTGAAGTCTTACTATCTCCTTCTGAGCTATCATCCGGCTCAGATGAGGAGGTGGGTTAATCGATGAGATGGAAAGGTTGATATTGCACCTCGGGTTGTTGTGCAGATTCTCCCTCGGAAATCTCCCGGGAAGGGAGGTATTAACTAGTGTCCGAGAAGTCAGCCCGAGGTCTCATAGATGGGGACTTTTTGGCAATAATCTTCTGTGGTGCTAAGGATGCAATCTGCTTCCCTTTGGCTCGGCCTCACGAGGATTCTCCCCTCCCTATGGATTTGTCGGGACCACCACGAGATCGCACCATTATCTGCACACACAATTAGTGAAATATCATTAGTATTATGGTTCAATGAATTAGTAGAAAACATCAATGAAATGATCAAAGTGTTTCTCAAAAATGGGTTCCGCTGACAGTGTAAGAGGGGTACAACCGCGGAAGGGTCAGCGCGGTCCGCGTAAAAATGAGCGCGGTCTGTGAAAGAGTTGGGATCAGACTACCAACTCTTTGAACATTAGTTTCTGCTGACAACGCAAAAGGGGCCTGGCCGCGTAAAGGTCAGCGCGATCCGCATAAAACTGAGCGCGGCCGCGAAAGCATTAGGATCAGAATACCAACTCTCTGAACATTGGTTTCCGCTGACAGCGAAATTTGGGATGCGTCCACGAAAGATCAAACGCGGATAGCGTAAAAATGGACGCGGCCGCGAAAGCAATTTCCAAACTCTCTGCAACTCATGAGCGCGGACCGCGAATTTTTGGACGTGGCCGCATAAGTTCTAACGCGGATCGCGGAAAAATCACCGCGTCCACGAACATGCAACCGTACTCAGCTTCTCACAAATTAGAGAATGCGGACCGCGTAAAAATGGACCACGGTTCGTGAAGTTCAAACAACACTGGCTCTGGCACATTTGAAACCTAGGGCTTTCACTAAGTGCAAAAATTAATGCAATGAACATGCATAGTTAATAACCCTATCCCCCCCATTAGGCATGTAAAAAAATTACCCACATGAATTTAAGCATCAATTAAGCATGATTTTGAGATTGTGGCATGTATTAAACCCTAACTAAAAAGAAAAATTTAAAGCAGAAGAAAGAAAATCAAAAGATGAAATTAATGTTAAGATTTGAGCATACCAGATGTGGATTTGTAGTAGGAAATTTCTTCTTGAATAATGAGATATGAAATTGAAATTTTAAGAAGTGGAAGATGAACAATGGCCTATTTCGCTGAGAGCGTGGGTTCGAAAAAGTGTATAAGTCCTAAGGACTTCCTATTTATACCAACCCAGAGGTCACCTGAGCGCGGTCCGTGTAATTCCACCGCGTCCGCGCTTTTTTACCTTTCGAAGAACTTTTTCAGAAACAAGTCTGTTGAGAGCAAAATAATGGGCGCGGCCACGTAATATCAACGCGGACTGTGAAATTACAAACGCGGATGCAAATACAACTTCAGAGAGTTGATATTCGGGACTTTTCAAGTCTGCGTCCACTGAAAATATACGACCCCGCGAAAAGCTCTCGCTGACCGTGAAATTTTGAGCACGGTCCGCGTAATTCCCCACACTTAGGCAAATCTTTCCAGCAACAGTCCTGTATTGCATAAATAATTGCTAAACAAATCTCACAACCAATTAGTTCAAAATAAAGCATGATCTAAGAAGAAAATCAAAAACTATAAAGAAAAACACATGGGTTGCCTCCCAAGAAGCGCCTGATTTAACGTCGCGGCACGACGCATGTTACCAACATCATTGGAAATTGATCAAGGACACCACATGGTTGTCATCAAACTTGTCGAGGTAATGCTTCACTCGGTGCCCATTAACTCTGAAGATTTCCCCATTTTTGTTTTTCAAGTCAAGAGCACCAAACAGAGTCACATGCACCACCTCAAAAGGACCACTCCATTTTGACTTGAGCTTTCCCAGAAACAGTCGTAACCGGGAGTTGAATAAAAGAACCAAGTCATCCTCCTTGAATTCTTTGTTCCGTGCATATTTTTCATGTAAGTACTTCATCTTGTCCTTATACAAGGACGAGCTGGAATAGGCATGAAACCGGAATTCATCAAGTTCATTGAGTTGCTCTACCCGGAGATTGGCTGCTACATCCCATTCAAGGTTTAACTTCTTGAGCGCCCACATGGCCTTGTGCTCTAACTCAACCGGAAGATGGCATGATTTCCCAAATACCAACCGGTACGGAGACATACCAATTGGAGTCTTGTATGCAGTTCTATAAGCCTACAAAGTATCGTCAAGTTTCCTTAACCAATCCGTCCGGTTTGCATTGACAGTTTTTGATAATATGCTCTTTATCTCCCCTGTTGGAGACCTCAACTTGTCCACTAGCCTGGGGATGATAAGCGGTTGACAACTTATGATTGACACCATATTTGAAAAGTAAAGTGTCGAAAGCCTTATTGCAGAAATGAGAACCCCCATCATTGATGATTGCCCGAGGAGTGCCAAACCGTGTGAAGATATTTTTCTTTAGGAATGCCACCACACTCTGTGCCTCATTGTTGGGCAAAGTTACAACTTCAACCCACTTAGAAACATAATCCATAACAACGAGAATGTAAGTGTTACCACAGAAACTCACAAATGGCCCCATGAAATCTATTCCCCACACATCAAAAATAGCGATCTCAAGAATAGTAGTGAGAGGCATTTCATCCTTCTTGGAAATTCTACCAGCTCTTTGGCATTCATCACACCTCTTAACAAGCTCACTTGCATCTTTATACAAGGTAGACCAATAAAATCCATAGCTAAGAACATTTGAAGTAGTTCTCGCCCCACCATGATGACCACCGTAGGGAGAGGAATGGCAAGCATCAAAAATATTCATTTGCTCCTCTTCCGGGACACATCTCCAGATCACACCATCATTGCAAATCTTGCAAATATAGGGCTCGTACCAATAATAATCCAATTTGTCCCGTTTGAGTTTTTTTCTTTGGTTAGAAGAGAGCTCACTCGGGACAATGCCGGTCACAAGAAAGTTAGCCACATCAATTAACCAAGGTATACCATTCAAAGACACAGAGATGAGTTGTTCATCCGAGAATGAATCATTAATTTTGAGGCCATTATGGGGCCTCCCCTCATCTTCTAAGCGGGACAAGTGGTCCGCCACTTGAATGTCACTTCCTTTTCTATCAATGATTTCAAGGTCAAACTCTTGAATTAGAAGAACCCATCTCATCAACCTAGCCTTCGAGTCCTTCTTGGTCATCAAGTAACGGAGTGCCGCGTGATTGGTGTGCACAATCACTTTGGCACCCATGAGATATGGCTTGAACTTTTCCATGGCGAAGACAATGGCTAGTAACTCTTTCTCGGTCACCGTGTAATTGACTTGGGCGTCATTCAATATTTTGCTTACATAATAGACCGGGTGAAATATCTTGTTGACCCTTTGCCACAAAACTGCGCCTACTGCAACGTCACTAGCATCGCATATGAGCTCAAATGATAAGCTCCAATTGGGTTCAGTGATGATGGGAATGGTTGTCAATTTATACTTGAGAAGCTCAAAAGTTTTTATGCAACCTTCATTGAACACAAACTTTGCATCTCTTTCTAGCAGCTTGCACAAGGGGTTCATCATTTTTGAGAAATCCTTAATGAACCTTCGATAGAATCCCGCGTACCCAAGAAAGCTCCTAACTCCCTTGACAGAAGTAGGAGGAGGGAGTTTTGAAATAACTTCAATCTTCGCTAGGGGTGGGCGTTGGTCGGTTCGGTTTTTCAAAAATTCGGTTCGGTTTAATCGGTTTTCGATTTTCATTTGGTGCACCAATAACCGAACCAATATTAGTTCAGTTTTATCGGTTTTTCTTAGTTAAGTTAGGTCGATATTCGATTTGGTTCGGTAGGTTTGAGGGATTTTTGTTTGAGCTTTTTCTACCAAAAAAAGTCCTTTAAATTCAGTTTTTTACAATTAACTTTTTCTAAAAGTTAGTTGGACATTTTCTCCAGTTAACTAGTTAAATACTAATACACCACAAACTCACAAAAATAAAAAAATAATGAGGCCATACGTTCAACTTTCCTATGAACTGTAACTAATCTTGAATGAGAAAATAGAAAAGGGATTTGGTAAACTGAAATCATAGTCTAAACTATATGTATATATTAACAAAAGGGCTTGGTTTTTAAAAATCGGTTTTTGGACTTCAGCCTTTAAAGTGTGGGTAAGCAAAATTGGGCTAGATAATATAGGTGAAGAAGAGCCCACCAAAACCTATACACTAATATTTTGGTTTTTCGGTTTAACCAAAAATTGGGGCACCAAAATCGAAAACCGAACCGATCATCGAACTTTTTTAAAATATAAACCGCAAACCAACCGAAAACATCAAAATTATTGGTTCAATCGGTTTTTCCGGTTCGGTCGGTATTATGCCCATCCCTAATCTTCGTTTTGTCCACTTCAATACCGTTCTTTGAGATCTTATGGCCGAGGATAATGCCTTCCTCAACCATAAAGTGGCATTTTTCCCAATTAAGCACTAGGTTGGTTTCCTCACATCGGGTCAACACTTTGTCTAGATTATCCAATCATTCTTCAAATGAGTCCCCCACAACACTAAAATCATCCATGAACACTTCGAGGAAGTCCTCCACCATATCCGTAAATATTACGATCATACACCGCTGAAAGGTAGCCAATGCGTTACACAAACCAAACGACATCCGTGAGAATACAAATATGCCATACGGACATGTGAAGGTAGTTTTCTCTTGGTCCTCCGATGCAATGCGAATCTGGTTGTATCCTGAGTACCCATCCAAAAAGCAATAGTAGGCACGTCTGGCAAGTCTGTCTAACATATGATCAAGAAAGGTCAATGGAAAGTGGTCTTTGCGGGTCACTTTGTTCAGCTTTCTGTAGTCCATACACACCCTCCATCCGGTAACAGTACGAGTGGGGATCAACTCATTTTTCTCATTTGTGACCACAGTCATACCCCCTTCTTCGGCACACATTGTACCGGTGAAGTCCATGAGCTATCTAAAATAGGGTACACAATCCTTGCATCAAGCCACTTGACAATTTCCTTATTGACGACCTCTTGCATAGCCTCGTTCAACCTCCTTTGATGTTCCACTGAGGATTTAGCATCATCCTCTAGTATAATTTTGTGCATACAAAAGACGGGGCTTATACCCCGTATGTCAGCCAAAGTTCATCCAATTGCCTTTTTCCTTCTTTGAAGCACCGTAAGTGTGGAGTCTACCTGCATGTTAGTTAGGCAAGTAGAAAGAATAACAGGTAATGTGTAAGAAGGGCCTAAGAATTCATACCTGAGGTGTGAAGGCAAAGGTTTCAGCTCCAATGTTGGTGGCTCCTTGATTGAGGGCTTTATTGGTGGAGTCTTCCGATTTTCCAAGTCCAAGGAAAGTTTACGGGGCCCATATGAGTAGGATCCCATTCTTTGTAACGCTTTCGCACATTCAACCAAGCCTTCCTTTTCATCATCCTCATGGTTTAACAACACAGCTTCTAAAGGGTCTTCCACATTGATCATGGCACTCATGTCATCAACTATCACCTCCGTCACAAGATCCACAAAAGAGCAAACTTCATTGCTATTTGGTTGCCTCATTGATTTGCACACGTGGAATACAACTTTCTCATCGCCCACTCGGAAGTTGAGCTCCCCTGCTTCCATATCAACCAATGCCTTCCCCTATTGCTAGGAAAGGTCTCCCCAATATTATAGGCACCTCATAGTCGACTTCGCAGTCTAGAATCACAAAATCAGCAGGCAAAATAAACTTGTCGACCCGGACTAGAAGATCATCAATAATACCAAACGACTTTTTCATTATCCAATCCGCCATTTGTAATCCCATGGAAGTAGCTCTTGTTTTCCCAATACCTAGTGTCTTGAACATGGAATATGGCATCAAATTAATACTTGCTCCCAAATCACACAAGGCTTTTGCAAAATTGATGCTACCAATGGTGCATGGAATTGTAAAGGCACCCGGATCTTAAAGCTTTGGAGCCATTGAGTGCACAATGGCACTCACTTGATGAGTCATTTTGGTGGTCTCACAATTCATGGATCTCTTCTTAGTGACCAAGTCCTTCATGAACTTGGCATATCCCGACATTTGTGTGAGAGATTCCACCAAGGGCACATTGATTGAAAAACTTTTCATCATCTAAATAAACTTCTTGAATTGGTTTTCAGTATTTTGCTTTGCAAGCCCTTGAGGATACGGTGGAGGAGGCCTTGGCAAAGGGGGCTTGGCTTTAGGCACTACCGTCTCCAGTATGTCTATCATGTGTTCCCTAGACGGGTTCACATCATTTTGATTCTCCTCCATGTTGTCATTACTTTCGATCCTCACTTCATCATTCACATTCTCATCATAGGCTTGAATTTCATCATCTTCTTTCAACACAACATCTTCACTCACAATCTTCTTTGGATTAGAGGTACTTGCATCTCCACCTCTATCGCTTCTTGTGGTCACCGCCATAGTATGGCCTATATTGTTCCCACCCTTTGGGTATACTACCGTATCACTTGGTAGTTCCCCCTTAGGGCGAGTATTCAAGGCCTAAGAAATTTGACCCATTTGTACTTCCAAGTTGCGAATAGAGGTAGTATGGGAGGCTATTTGGGCACCAGAGTCAGCATTCCTTTCCAGAATTAGTTTGAACATATTCTCTATCCGCCCCATCTCATTGTTTGAAGAATTTTTCCCTTGAAACGAATATGGAGGCGGATTGTTTGGTTGTTGATACATCGGGGGCCTTTGAACTTCCGACCCCCGGTTGCCTTGATTATTATTATTCCAACCCCCTTGGTTTCCATTTCCGCCCCAATTATTATTGTTGTTCCCCCAATACTGATTGTTGTTCCCCCAATTGTTCGCGTTGCTGTTGTTGCCATTGTTCCAATTCCCTTGGCCTTGGTTGCCCCAATTTTTATTGTTCCCTTACAATCTCCATTGTTGATTTGGAGCATTGCTCCGTTGACCTTGGTAGTTATTGGCATATAACACTTTCTCACTTTGATCATCATAAGAATCGTCATGATTGTCTCCACCACCACTTTGCTCATATTGAACTTGATCGTTTTGCACTTGTTGACCACGCTGTCTCCTTCTATTGACCATTACATTTACCCCTTCCATGGCATTTACTTTCTTTGGCCCTTGAACTTGCTGAAACTGGGCTTTTGCTAACTGATTCATAGTAGTTGTCAACTCGGCTATGGCTTATCCGTGATCATGAAGTTCCTTGTGAAGATGGATGACATTAGGGTCACCCTGAGGAATATTTGCCCGACTCTGCCAAGCTGAAGATGTGCCAGCCATCTCATCAAGTATGTCACAAGCATCGACATAAGGTGTCTTCATAAAATTTCCCCCAGCTAGTTGATTTACCACACACTGGTTGGTCATGTTGATGCCCTTATAGAATGTCTGCTAAATCATTGCTTCAGTCATATCATTATTTGGTCATTCCTTGACCATTGTCTGGTATTGCTCCCATATTTTATGTAGGGGTTCATTAGGTTCTTGTTTAAAGGCTAAGATCTCATCCCTTAATATTGCCATATGACCCGATGAGAAAAACTTGACTATAAAATTTTCTGCCAACTCGTCCCACGTGTGTATGGAGTGATTGGGTAGCCTCTCGAGCCAGTCCAAAGCTTTCCCTCTAAGTGAAAATAGGAAAAGTCTCAATCTCAGAGCGTCCTCCGACACATTCATCTGCTTGCTCCCCAAGCGTGTGTCTACAAAACCCTTTAGATGCTTGTATGCGTTCTGATGAGGAGCTCCAGTGAAAAATCCCCTTTTCTCCAATAGGGTTCGCATGACATTTGTAATTTGAAAATTGCCTTCCCGATTCCGGGGCGGGATAATTGCACTTGCGTAACCTTCGTTGGGTAGCACCCGGTGTATTGCCCGTGAAGGAGGTGCGGGAGGGTCTGAAATATTGTCATTAGCCTGGCAGCCTCTTCTTTGGACCTGAGGTTCTAGATTAACCTCATTGTCATCTACCTCCTCCCCCGAAAGAATATGTCCGAGAGCATCATTATGAGCCATTTGGTACCTAAAGCGATTGATACACAAAAGTTAGAAAAACAGAAGGAAAGAAAAAACAATACACACAAATAGTTATATAGATAGTCAACACCGTCTAACTCCCCGACAACGGCGCCAAAAAGTGATCGATACCAAACCTACACCACTATATAGTAGCGAGGAGTGGTCGATGCAGTTTTACCCGATGAGGTCGGGATCGATTTCCACAGGGAGTTAATTTGGTTTGGAGTCGGGTATCTAACTAATCTAGACGTGCGTGTTGTTTCTAATTGCACTTCCAAACATTGTTGTGATTGATTTTATTCTAATTTTATACTATTGTATGCCAAGTGTAAGCTAAGTACAATAATTTTAGTGAAAGTTTTTAAGTGTTAAAAGGAACTAGGGTAGTGACTCCCGCCTAGGTGAGTACCTAATGGGTATCAAGAATCTAGGACAAGCTTGTTACGATTGGGGTCGTAATATAACCATCACACATAAGTGCTCACTCTATACCTCTCGGTAGTTTGAGTGACTTTACTCGATTTGACTTTCTCAACCCCAAATGGGTGTTCATACAATCTAAAATAAATTGGCTCAAGTCGGGTATTACTATCTCTAGGTTTAACCCTTTAATAAGGGCTATCAATCTATTGAGTTCACCCCAATTCCTTGTTAGCCTAATTTTCCTAGACTTAGTCTCTCTTTCTCAAGAAGAGCCTAAGTCATAAAGGCATGAATCAGTATTTGCAACCACTAATTCTACAATTTTAGCATGAATTAGGCTAAATATCACTAACCCATAAATAATTAAGCCCTAAAATTCAAGAGCCATTAAATACCCACACTAGGGTTGGGTCACAACCTTAACTATGGGGTCTAGCTACTCATAATAATAGCATAATTCAAAGATAAAGATGAAATATAAGCCGTAATATTATAGTATAAGATGAAAATCTAAAGTTTTAAGGTAAATCTATTATAAAATTGCCCAAAAAAGGAAAAACGAGCCGTTCACGTGCTCTGATCTACAAAAACTTAACCTAAAAATGTCAAAAAGATCTATTTATACACAGCTGAAATTTCAGGACAAAACTGCCCATGCAGAGGATTCGCGGACGCATAATTCTGACCGCGTCCGCGCTTGAGCTTTCGTGGCCGCGTAATAATGAGCACGGTCCGCGTTTCTTCAATACTGGGCTTAGTTTCGCGGACCGCATAATTTCAACCGCGTCTGGGTGTGCTTCCATCGCGGCCGTATAATTTGGATGCGGACCGTGTTCTTCAGTTAAGCTTGACTTGCAGGGTCTCTGCACCTCAAGATGCACTCTCAGCGAAAATCCCCTCGCGGCCGCATCAAAGATTTTGCGGCCACGCTTTTCCAACGCGGTCAGCGATTATTTTAGTACTCAAAGCAGCTTTTATGAATCTACTTTTGCGGACCGCGTAATAATGGCCACCTCAGCGGTGGTCCTTACGCGGCCGTGCTTTTCTGCCGCTCTCAGCGCTCCAGTCTCAGCCTTGGATTAGTGCAAGTTTGACTCCTCTATGAGTTGATTATGGCTTTTTTTACCTCAATTTGACCAAACACTGCAAGCAAGCACATTAAGTTAGTTTTCGGGAATACCTTTACGTATTTTTTACCCAAAACCTAAGCAAAAGAGAGCAAATAATAGGCTAAAACCCTAGTTATCAGTGATGAAAAAGTGGTATTCCATGTGTGAAAGTCCATGCGGCAACCAATTAGCAATGAGGTGTACTCTTTTGTGAATTTGGTGACCGATGTTATTGTTGATGATACAAGTGATACAATCAATGTTGGTGATATGTTGGAGGCCATCTTGCTCAACTTTGATGATGACAAGATGGATGGCTTCATGAAATGTGTGAACTCTTTGCAAGGAATGGGGTCGTACAACTATGCACCCCGGAAATCATCTTTGGATCTTGAAAATAGGACAACTCCTCCTACAAACCTTATATTAAAGAGTCTCCTACCTTGGAGTTGAAGACATTGCCTCCACATATTCGGTATGAATTTCTTGGCCCTTGTATACTTTACCGGTTATTCTTTCCTCTTGTTTGACTAACATACAGGTAGATTCCACTTTGGCGGTGCTACAAAAGAGGAAGAAGGCTATTAGATAGACTTTGGCGGATATTCAAGAGATAAGCCTCGCCTTTTGCATGCATAAGATCAAATTGGAGGATGGTGTCAAACCATCTATTAAACATTAAAGGAGACTCAATGAGGCTATGCAAGAAGTTGTTAAGAAGGATATTATCAAGTGGTTGAATGCCGAGGTTGTCTACCCCATCTCCGATAGTTCGTGGACTTCTCTGGTTCAATATGTCCCAAAGAAGCGGGGCATGACAGTGGTCACCAATGACATGAATGAGTTGACTCCTATACGAACGGTAACCAGATGAAGGGTGTGTATGTACTACCGTAAACTCAACAAAGTCACAAGAAAGAATCACTTTCCACTTCTTTTCTTAGATCAAATGCTCGATAGATTGGCCGGCCGTACTTTCTATTATTTTCTTGATGGGTATTCGGGCTACAACCAAATTCTTATTGCTCCGGAAGACCAAGAGAAAATAACATTTACATGCCCCTATAGTACTTTCACTTTCAAGCAGATGCCCTTTGGTTTGTGCAATGCACCAACGACTTTTCAAAGGTGTATAATGGCTATCTTCACGGACATGGTGGAGGACTACCTTGAAGTTTTCATGGATGACTTCTCGGTGGTTGGAGATTCCTTTCATGATTATCTTTCAAATTTGGATAAAGTGTTTGCTAGATGTGAAGAAACAAATTTGGTGCTTAATTGGGAGAAATGTCATTTCATGGTCGAGGAAGGCATTGTCCTTGGCCATAGAATCTCAAAGAACGAAATTGAAGTTGACAAGGCAAAGATTGAGGTGATTTTTAAACTTCCACCTCTAACTTCGTTGAAGGGCGTACGGATTTTCTTAGGCCGCACGGGTTTTTACTGGTATTTCATCCAATATTTCTCTAAGGTGGTGAATCCGTTGTGCAAGCTTCTTGAGAAGGATGCTAAAGTTCAAGTTGACACATCATCACCGTTCCAAATAGGAGTGCCCCTTTTGAACTCATGTGTGATGCAAATGACATAGCGGTTGGGGCTGTTTTGGGGCAACGCATCACCAAGATTTTTCATCTGGTCTACTATGCAAGCAAGACCATGAATATTGCCCAAGTCAGCTACACCGTTATGGAGAAAGAGCTCATTGCCATTGTGTTTGCAATTGAGAAGTTCTGCCCATACTTGATGGGTGCAACGGTCGTTGTCAACACGGATCATGCGGCTCTTTGTTATCGTATCAGAAAGGAGGACTCCGAAGCTCGGTGATGAGATGGGTGATTTTGTTGCAAGAGATTGATATTGACATCCAAGGTAGAAAAGGGAGTGAAAACCAAGTAGCGGACCACTTGTCTCGTTTGGAGGAGGAGGAGAGGTCGCATGATGGTCTTGAAATCAATGACTCCTTCCCCGATGAGCAACTCCTGGCTATTTCAATGAAAGACTTGCTATGGTTCGTGGATCTAGCAAATTTTATTGAGTGTGGAATCATTCCGGATGATTTCTCTTCAAACCAAAGGAAAAATCTCAAACGGGATTGTCAAGATTATTATTGGGATGAACCATACCTTTCTGGATTTGTATTGATAGGATGATTAGAAGATGTGTACCAGAAGAAGTGCAAGGTGAAATTCTAGGGGCTTGTCATTCTTTGCCATATAGTGTTTATCATGGTGGAGCAAGAACGACGGTCAAAGTGCTTAATTACGGCTTCTATTGGCCTACTATTTACATTGATGCTAGTGAAAAGATGTGATGAATGTCAATGGGCCGGTGGAATCTCAAAGAAGAATGAAATGCCTCTCACAACCATTTTTGAGATTGATATTTTTGATCTATAGGGTATTGACTTCATGGGCCAATTTGTGAGTTCTTGTGCAAATACTTACATCTTGGTCGCAATTGATTATGTGTCCAAAAGGGTTGAGGCCATTGCTTTACCCAACAATGAGGCGAGAAGTGTGGTGGCTTTCTGGAAGAAGAATATTTTCATAAGGTTTGGTACTCCACGTGCTACTATAAGCGATGTGGGGTCACATTTTTGCAACAATGCTTTCGACACTTTGCTTAGCAAGTATGCTGTTACTCACAAAGTCATGACTCCTTATCATCCACAAGCTAGTGGGAAAGTGGAAGTCTCCAATCGGTAGATAAAGAGTATCTTGCCCAAAATGGTGAATTCTAATCAAACGGATTGGTCCAAGAAGCTTGATGATGCATTATGGGCTTATCGGACGACTTACAAAACACCTATCGAAATGTCAGCATACCGGTTGGTGTTCGAAAAAGCTTGTCATCTTTCGGTGGAACTAGAGCACAAGGACATGTGGGCTTTAAAGAAGTTTAATCTTTATTGGGATGTAGCCTCTAACTTGAGGGTTGCACATTTGAATGAATTGGATGAGTTCCGGTACCATGTTTATGCAAGTTCGTCCTTGTACAATGAAAAGATGAAATATCTTCATGAAAAATACATTTGGAACCAAGAGTTCAAGGTGGGCGATCTTGTATTGTTGTTTAACTCAAGGTTAAGGAAGTTTTCCGGGAAGCTAAAGTCTAAATGGAGTGATCCTTTTGAAATTGTCGGTGCAACACCTTTTGTTGCATTAGATTTGAAGAACAAAAATAATGAAGTATTCGAAGTCAATGGTCACCGGGTGAAACACTATTTGGGAAAGGTTGGAGATAGCCACGTCGTGGTGGTCATTCATTTCAATTGATGGTATTCTACATCGTTACGCGACGTTAAATCAGGCGCTTCTTGGGAGGCAAACCATGTTTATTTTCCTTTTTTCTTTTGTAGTTAGGCGTTATTTTCGTTCTAACTTTATTTGAAGTATTCTATAGGGCTGAGTGTGACTTACAAGATTTGTGGACCATAAATTTGGCTAAGTGCTATAGGGCTGAGTGTGACTTACAAGAATTGTGGACCAAAACTTTGGCTTAGTGCTCTAAGAATTGCGGAACACACGATTATGGGTGTTGTAGCGAAAGAGCAATGCGACCGCACAATTAGCTTGCGGACCGCACAAATGAGAGGTTAAAAATACCAACTCTCTGAAGTTTTAGCCTGTCAGAGAAACGGTCGATGTGCGACCGCACACAAAATTGAGCGGACCGCAGATGGAAATCTGAGATGAGGCCTCCAGGTAATAGAGTGCGTACCGCACATAAAAATATGCGGCCGCATTCGACCTTCTTCCCTTTAGCGAACAACTAGTACAAATAGAGGAACGAGGCTATTTTTGCATTTTTCACTCTCTGAACAAAAACATAGTGCTCTCTTGAAATTTCTTGGTGATTCTATCTGTCCACACACATAGACAACTTGATCATTCACTCATTACACTTATTCATCTAGTATGCTTCCTTTTCATGTTAATATTTTTATTTTAATTTAATTTATTGTTTTTAGTTCTTTTAGGCCATTTGTTAGTAAAATTCAATTATGTATCCATGTGAGGTAAAATCTAAACTGGGTTAACTAATACATGCTCTATGGGTACTGGGTTAGCATATTTTCATTTTTCTTTGATGTTTCTATGTCAAATTATGCACGAAATTGAAAAACCTAGATAGAAAAAATTGATATGTACGTAACTTTTGAAGTCTGTGGCCGCATTTGAAATTGTGCGATCCGCAAAAATTAATTTTAGGGCAGCATTAGTGAAGAAGGGATCTGCGGCACAAGATAAAATGTGCGGACCACCGAATTCCCATCATGGTCGTAGAATAGAACTTTACTATCATCAAAGAGCCCCTACATTGAGACTCCAATGTGCGGCTACAAGTCTAATTGTGCCGACCGCATAAATCATATTGCGCCCGCACATTAGCCATTTCTTTGTCATAAGACAGTTGGCATTTTTTGGGTTTTAGAGGTGCGACCGCAAGTGAAATTATGTGGATTGCACTTCACTTTTGCGGATGCACAAAATAATTGTGCGATCCGCGATTCCCCATCTGCGGCCGCAAATAAAATTGTACGGACCGCAGATCACTTTCCTACAAGCATAATCTAACTGTGTACCCTCACTGTGTCCTCTAGTTTATATTTTACTTCTATATATCCTGTGTATGGTTGAACATTGAATTTCAACTAACAATCGCCTTTGTTTGATACAGACAATGGTTCGATCTAGAGGGCGCGACAATGGCACTTGAGGCGAATCTTGCCCATAGCTTTATGAGCTTCAAAAGGGAGAGGTGAACCTTCTCAGGGATGAGGAAATAGTGCCTTAGCCCTTGGCCAACTAAAGACAATAAGGAAGAAAGAAACAACCAGCAGGGAGAGATGCAGATCTCTCCGAGACAAGCTCATAAGTTTCGTCTAGGGAAGTATCAGAGGGCAATTCAGCCTCTGTTCAAGAGCTGCCGGCTAGAGTCAACGCCTCCAGGGAGATACCAGCTCAAGGATGAACAATCCTCATCTCATAGCACTTCCGAGGGATCATATAGTGCTAGTCAAACTTCTGCGCCATCAGCTACACCAGTCCCTGAGGCACAGGATGCTCCAGTTCATGATATCCCCGATGATGGTAGAGGGGGAGATGCTACAACTGCCGGTCTTGAAAGATCGAAAAAGAAAGAGGTTTTGAAAGACTGCTTTGTTAGCCTGGCCTCCTTCACCAACTTCCATGTGTGGTGGCCAGTGAGATCGCTAACTCTTGAGCGATAGTTTCTGTTGACAGATTTGGAGAGGTACAACCCAACAATTTTGAGACAGTTCAGGGCACGCAAGGGGTGGATGTGGTTCACTCAGAGTGTAGTGGATGACAAAGAGTACATTGTCCATAAATTCTATGCCAATGTGGCTCATATCAAAAAGGGGACAAAGATAACCAAAGTACGTAACCTAAAAGTAAGGTTTGATCAGCATACGCTCAACGCATACTTGGGATTTGAAGATGTTGAGCCGAAGGAGTATTTGGAAAAGTGTGCACTGGAGGACGAGTTCTGAACTTGGTTAGTGGAGATTCTGGCACCACCAGGGCCACCACCACCATGGATTGCTAATGGGGTTCCCATCTACCGTAGCACATTGAGCTTTGAGGCAAAGGGGTGGCAGACATTTGTATGCACCAGGTTGGATCCATGCAAGAACAAGGCTCACCTTCCGATTCCTCGGGCAGTTTTGGTTGCTTCTATTATGGTCGGGTACCCAATCATGTTGGCCATTATCTCAATGATCGCTCGGCAAGATGAATCATCCTACACGTATCCCAATACCATTACATAATATCTCACCGATGCAAAGGTAGAACCGAGGGATCATGATACAAAGGTGAATCCAAAAAAGCCTTTTACTTGGTACTCACTGATGGATGCAAGCAACCCGAAGAAGAAAGTTCAGCCTCTCACCACCACAGGCCAGTCTGATGAGCCAACAATGGTAGCTCATGAGACAGTTGATGTTCCATCTACTTTGCCTGAGCCTTCTTCCAGTGCCGCAGCTATGCCTCCACCATCACCCACATCCCCTACTGCAGCTCTTGCCACAACTCCCACCTCGGCTTTGAAGCTAGTGGCTGTGCCTACTCACCCACTATCTTCACTGCGAGTCTTCCAGACATTGACGAGTCTCAACAACTGGATACAGACAGCCACTGTAAAGTTGTCTAACTTGTCCAGTACTGTTGCAGCGCAGTCCACCTCACAGGCATCACAAGTTCCTTCTGACATTGTGGAGACATTGAAGAAAATTCTGGAGAATTAAAAGACTATCATGGACACCTTGGTACAACATGGGTCGGTGATTTAAGAGTTGGGAAAAGAAGTAAAGAAGAAGAGGAAGTCCCAGGCCAGCAAGAAGTCAGTGGACAAGCTCCGGAGAGTGGTAGCTAGGATTGCTAAAGCAGGAGATCTCCCCTTTGATATGCTACTTGACCCACACCATTCCGCCCCAGATCCTTCAGCACCATCTGTATCGGTGGCACCGACTGGTCAGTCTGAAGAGACATACCTTGCTACTGACACTGCTGAGGTAATGCGTCAGATGTTCGCCAACCCAGCCACACCTAGAGTTGAGGATGATGAGATTCAGTTGGCTGATCCTGAGGGCGATGACATTGATGGGGACACAGAGATGTCCAAGAAGCCATAGTGAGTTTTCTTCA
>AWOL01S0009409.1:92498-121037 GCA_000715115.1 Nicotiana otophora | reverse complement strand
GGGGGGTTATTTGACATATTTGGTACTTTAATACATTTGGTCTGTAATAAATTGATGATATTCTCTCTTTTCTTATTTGTATGTATATAGCTTCTCTCTCTCTCTCTCTCTCTCTCTCTCTCTATCTCTCTCTTACTATGTATATTCATGCTATCCTTAGTAGTTTTTGCTCATTAGCTTCTTTATCTCTATTTTTGCTTATTAGCTTCCTTTTATGTTTTAGTAGCATATTGGCTCTTGTTTTGTTTAATAGCTTCTTTTTATGTTTTAGTAGATAATAAGCCTTTGGTTTTCTTAATTCCACGGTTCTTTCCAAAGATAGTTGTTGTGTGAACCGGGTGACTCGTCCCAACGATGGATGGCATGACAACCTTCTTAAGGGAATGAGTTCGTTTTTGTGTTTGGGTAATAATAGTAGTAGTAATAAATAAAAAGACCTAATTAAGTCATGCTCGAAGAGTCAACCAGACTTCAATTGGCACCAACACACTTAACTACGTGCTTATGGTTAGAGACAAGGTTTTGGAAAGAAATAGCTCTAGTAGTGACTTTGTGACACTTGTGTTGACTTTGGCAATCATCAAGTGGTTTAGTTGGACCATAGTGATCTTTAAACTGGAATGTGGTCATTGTGGGCCCTCGACTCTATCCTCTTTTACAATATTGTTGCGTGAGGGGTGAGATGAATTGTTTCTAGTCCAAGTATCCGTGCGAAGGTCTAGAACTTGCCCGGAATATGTTTCAAGGAAAAATCCTGAGTTTTGCTTGGTTTGAGAATTGATTGTAGGCTCTTCTTGGCCAGTTTGAGTTTTCTGTTACCAACCAATGTTATTATCCCTAGTCAACCCCTTTGATCCTCTAGCCTTCTTCATTTGATAGCCATGTTACAAGCCTTTACCTATTTTGTCGAGACCCTCTTTTGGCACCCCGAGCTTTCCTTAACACTCTTGTGAAATAAATAGCTTAAAACGTAGGCTTGGGGGAGAGATGAGGAACTTGAAAAAGGTATCAAGGCAAAAGAAGAGAAAATGAATGATCTCTATGAGAAAAGAAGGCAAGAAAATAAATGAACAAAAAGAAAAATGCAAAGAGGTAATGATCCCAGACATCGAGAAATTAACAAGGGAGAAAAATAATGAAATGATCAAGAAAGAGTGATGCTAAGTCTCTCTAGTCCCCAATGAAAAGAAAGTGCCTCTAAGAATTGACGAAGTATGAATCGAAAAATGAAAGAAGGAGTGCTTAAGGAAAGGCGTAACTACTTACCCATACGGTATCCTACCCTAAGCCAAAAACCTTCATTACATCCCGAAAGAAGTCCTACTTGATTTCAAACTGAGTGAGCTTACATTAGTAGCGATCTACATGAGGGGCAAGCCTACAGTACTTGACGTCATACTTATGACATTCTCTTGAGAGAGATGAGTGAACCTTTCATAAATCTTAGGATTGAGTGATAAACTTCTTAAGTGAACTTGGCAAATGAAAAGTGGAGGAGGAAGAGTTTGGAGTTCACCATGGCCTACATGATAGAGCAAGAGTCCTTGATGAGTAAAGTCAATTCTTGAAGCTCAAGTGTCACAGTAGAACTATATGTGCATGAATGATTAACTTGTCGCCTTATTGATAATGCATGAGTAGTGTGGGTAATTGTTGGTCCCAACTGATGTGTGAATAGCTCACCTTTGACTCGCTGAAATGATTCTTAACTTCTGGAGGTGGGAACTAATTTATTTCTTGAGGACAAGCAAAGAATTAAGTTCGGGGGAGTTGATAAGTGGGGATTTTGACTGCTTATTAGCACCTTTTAGCTTTTGTTTTAGTTCGAAAGTATTTAATTGTATTCCCGAAAGTAATGAAATTGTGAAAATTATAGGAATACTGGAAGTTTGGTCTCCCATGATGAAATACGACTAAAAAGGAGTATTCCGAAGTACAAGGCAATAAAGGACACAAAAGAAAATATAAGAAATTACGAACCGCAAAATTCCATTTGCGGCCGCAAACCAAACAGCAAAACCCAATAGAATTTGGAGCAATGTGCAGACCACACATGAATTGTGCAGCCGTAGAACTGAGCTTTCACTGACAAAGATTCAAAGTTCAGAGAATATGCAAAAAAAGACCAAGTATTGACACGTTTGTGAAGTGCGGACCGCACAAAAATTGTTCGGCCGCAGAAGTTGTTTCGTAGCCGCAATCAAAAAATGTGCGGCTGCAAAACTCACCTTCCTGCCAGTTGATGAAATCTGCGGACTGCACGTGGAATTATGCCATCGCAGAACCCCCCGAGGGGAATTTTTGTCTCCGAATTTTGGCCCTGTATAAATAGACAAGTTTCACAAATATAGGTCAAGTTTAAACATTAAAAGTTGTTGTAGTCGTTTCTTTTTACTACTTTAGGAAGTTTGACATTATTTTAGTGTCTAAATATTAGATTTCATCATTTTAATCTTTCATTATGAGTTTAATTAGCTTTTCTTCAATTTCCATTATGAGTAGCTAGATGTTTACTAGGGTTGTGACCCAACCCTTGTATGTAAACTTTATGGGTATTTAATTTAATGCTTGTTTATGATTGGGTGTTGATTATTTAGCTTAGTTCATGCTTCAATTTTAGAATTAATGGTTACAAACATTGATTCATGCCTATTTGACTTAGTCTCTACTTGAGAAAGAGGGACCTAGTCTAGGATAACTTGGCTAACAAGGAATTGGGTTAATTGAGAGATTGATTAGCCTAATTAAAAAGTTCAAACTATAGATAGTAAGAATCCGACTTGGGCTCATATCAACTATTTTGCTTGATACCCATTTGGACTTAAGAAAGCCAGATTGGACAAAATCACTCTTTGACCGAGAGGTATTGAGTGAGAAACGTAGAGTTGAGAGCTATAATACACCCCAATCAACAAAACAAGTGTTAACGTCTTTATCCTATTAGGCAAATACCTAGGTTATGGTCACATCCCTAGGCCTTTAAACTATTTGGTAAAACATCAAAAACATTCATCTCTAGTCTATTTACCTTATCTTGCTATCATTAGAGTAATAGTAAAAGTAGAAATCAAAACTCTGTTGTGGAAGTGCAATTTTAGTGGAAGTCCAATTTTAGGTAGTCTATTCACTTGCTTCAAATATATACTCGTGACACCCCTTATAACTCCCAATGGATTCGACCCCGACTCATAGTTGGATAATTATTTTCATGACCCAAAACTTTTCCTATCGTGATGGCGCCTAACGTGGTACTAGGCAAGCCGACACCTCAAAATATTTCCAACACTTTTAAGTAAACAATGAAATAACACAAGTTTGAATAATTAAAGTTCTCATAAACTGGATAGGAAGTCAAAACTCAATACGAAAGTTCCCAAAACCAGGGTGTTACTGAGTACATGAGCGTCTATACAACACAAGTCTAAAAATACTGTCTATGAAAAATAGAAACTAAATACATAAAGCTAAAAGGTAGGGAGGGAGAGTCAAGGTCTGCGAACGCCGGCCAGCTACCTTGAAATGTCCAAAATGATCAAGCTTCTCAGATAATCAACACCCACCTTGTCCGGAAACACCTGGATCTGCACACGAAGTGCATGTTGTAGCGTGAGTACAACCAACTCAGTAAGTTACAAGACTAACTATTGGACTGAAAGTAGTGACGAGCTTCACAGATATAGTTCAATTACAGAAAATACAATACAGAAAATAGGCATTCTTTCAATTTCGACAGTTAAAGCTAAAACCATTAATTCATGCCAAGTTCAATTGAAACAAGATATAGTATCTCTCAGAAATTTCATGATCGTGATATATGCCAACTGAAGTACAATGGTAATGAAATCAAGTGCATATTTTTAGAGTGTCAGTCACTCAGTCCTTCAATTCTCTCCAAACTTACAGTCGCCCATTCCTCACAATCTCTCATTTCTCTTAGACACTCGACACTCGCGCTTGGCACTCACACTCAGTAGGTACCTGCGCTTACTGTGGGTGTGTAGACTCCGGAGGGGCTCCTTCATCCCAAGCACTATAAGCCAATCGTGGCATTCAGCAATAAAACATGTTGCGACGTACAACCCGATCCCAATAAATATCCACACAATCAGGCCCTTGGCCTCACTCAGTCATCAATCTCACAAGTCTCTCGGGCTTTCAATAATCATGATAATCAGCCCAACATCGATGGGATAATGTATCAATAAAGGACAACAAAGACTGAGATATAATATGCAAGTAAACACTATGATTGAGTACAAGTTGGCAATTTAGCAGATAATTCAGCATGTAATACCACCTCTGTGGGTCTCTACAGTATAACACATAGCATAAGCATGATTTCTAACACAATTTGCAGTTCAATTTCAATAACACATAGAGAATATACGGATAACAACATATTATTAAACTATAAAGTTCCATGGAAATTAACCAAGTCACAATTACTATGGTGCACGCCCACACATCCATCACCTAGCATGTGCGTCACCTCAACACCAATCACATGACATGTAATTCGAGGTTTCATACCCTCAGAACCATGTTTATAACTGTTACTTACCTCAAACCGTGAAAATACCTACTCCAACACGCCCTTGCCTCGCAAATCGGCCTCCAAATGCCTCGAATCTAGCGACAAATAGTTTGATACAATCAACATGGGACAAAGGAATCAATTCCATAAGAAAATACTAAGTTATTAATCAAAAGTCAGAAGTCGACTCAAAAGTCGGCCCCCAGGCCCACATCTCGGAATCCAATAAAAGTCACAAAATCAAAAAGCCCATTCAACCACGAGTATGCCCATACCAAATTTACCAACATCCAATACCAAATCGACAACCAAACCCTCAATCTAAACTCTCTAAATCCCTGGTCTCAACTCCTAAAATTACACCTCAAAACCACACAATCTAGGTGGGGAATTCAATGGGAAAACATGATTATTGAAAACATTTAACCACAAGTGAGTTACCTCAAGAAACCCCTCGAAACACCTCTCAAAAACCGCCCAATCCCGAGCTTCAAAATGAAGAAAAATCGTGAACCCTTGAATTAATATGCACTGCCAGTGGCTCTACTTCTACGGTTCATTTAGCCGCTTTTGCGGCACCACTTTTGCGGTCAGGGATACACACCTCTGGACTTACACTCCACCCTCGACCTGCCGCTTCTGCGGCCAAGGTCTCGCACATGCGAGACTATACATGCGGCCCCGTGTCCGCTTTTGTGCGCCTAGAGCCAAGTTCCAAATTCCGCACCTACGACCACAATTTCGCTTCTATGGACTCGTAGGTGTGCTCCTCTTTCCGCACTTGCGATACACCCAAGTCCAGACCAATCTCTCTTCTGCGCCACTCTAGTTGCACCCGCGGTATCACACATGCAGCCAATCTCCTCGCAGGTGCGATCAGACCAGAAGGCTCCCAACTTCAACAATTCTCTAAGTTTTATTTTCGATCTGTTAACATCCGAAATCAACCCGAGCCCCGGGAACTCAACCAAACACATCAACAAGTCCTAAAATACGATATGAACTTAGTCGAGCCCTCAAACCACATCAAACAACATCAAAAACACGAATCGCACCCCAATTCAAGCCTAATGAAAACTAAGGAATTCCAACTTCTACAAACGTTACTGAAACCTATCACATCACGTCCGATTGGCCTCACATTTTGTACACAAGTCACAAATGACACCACGGACTTATTCCAACTCCTTGAACCCCAATCTGAGCCCGGTATCCATAAATTCTACTCTAGGTCAAACTTTCAAACTTCTAATGTTTGCCATTGCAAGCCTAATTCATCTACGGACCTCCAAATCACAATTTGGACAGACTCCTAAGTCCAAAATAACCAAACGGAGCTAACAAAATCATCGAAATACTATTACAGAATCGTTTACATACAAGTCAACATTCGATCAATTATTTCAATATAAACTTTCGACCTTGAGACTAAGTGTCTCAATTTATTCTGAAACCTTTCCGGAACTGAACTAACTACCCCGAAAAGTCACATAGCAACTGTAAATCATAAATGAGCAGTAAATGGGGGAACAAGGCTACAACTCTCAAAATGACCGATCGGGTCATTATATCCCCCCTTAAACAAACGTTCATCCTCGAACAGGTCTAGAAACGTACCTAGAGTCTCAAATAGGCATGGATATCTTCTCCGCATCTCCCACTCGGTCTCCCAAGTAGCCTCCTCAACTGGCTGACTTCTCCACCGCACCTTCAATGAAGCTATGTCCTTTGACCTCAACTTTCGAACTTGCCGATCCAAAATGGCCACCAGCTCTACATCATAAGTCAAATCACCATCCAACTGAACCGTGCTGAAATCCAAAACATGAGACAAATTGCCGACGTACTTCTGGAGCACAGACACATAAAATACTGGATGCATACTCGACAAACTAGGTGGAAAGGCAAGCTTGTAAGCCACCTCTCCAATCCTCTGAAGTACCTCAAACGACCCAATATACAGAGGGCTCAACTTGCCCTCTTTCCCGAACCACATAACACCCTTCATGGGTGATACCTTGAGTAGTAAGTTCTCCCCAACCATAAAAGCAACATCATGAACCTTCCTATCGGCGTAACTTTTCTATCTAGATTGCGTCGTGCGAAGATGATCTTAAATTAAATTTAACCTTGTACAAAGCATCCTGAACCAAGTCAGTACCCAATAGCTTAGACTCACCCGGCTTAAACTAACTCACCGGAGATCGACATCGTCTCCCGTATAGAGCATCATATAGATTCATCTGAATGCTTGACTGGTAGATGTTGTTGTAGGCAAACTCCGTGAGCGGCGAAAATCGATCCCAAGAACCCTAGGGGTCAAAATTCGATTTTAGAAATTGGAATAGGTCCGCATTGTGAAATATGACTTGTGTGAAACATTTGAGGTCAATCGAACGTGATTTGATAGGTTTCGGCATCCACTGTAGAAATGTGAAGTTTCGAAGTTCATTGATTATGAATTGAGGTGTGATTCGTCATTTCGATGTTGTTAGGTGAGGTTTAAGGCCTCGAGTAGGTCCGTGTTATGTTATGGGACTTGTTGGTATATTCGGACGGGGTCCCAAAGGTCTCGGGCGTATTTCGGATCACTTTTCTTCATGTTGTTATTATTGGTTGCTGCTGGTTCTAGAGTGATCACACTTGCGGTTGAATTTGCGCAGGTGCGATGGTCGCAAAAGCGGCATATCAGTCGCAGAAGCGATGGTCGCAAAAGCAGATCCTCAGGCGCAGAATCACGCTCGCGGATGCGACCATGGCCATCGCATAAGCGACCTCCTATTTCCCGCAGAAGCGAAGGTTACAGATGCGACCCCCTTGTCCGCAGAAGCGGAACGACTTGACAGAAGCTTAAATTCGGGGTTTCTCTATTTTTAGTCATTTTCAGATTTTGGACCTCGGTTTTGGCGATTTTGGAGAGAAATGTTTCCACACAACTCGGGGTAAGTGTTCTTGACTCCCTTGTGATTATATTCTATGAAGTAATCTTCATTTTCGGTGTTAGATTATTGTTTTTTGAGGGAAATCAGAGGAATTGTCCACAATTTCATAGAATGAATTTCCAAGATTTGAACATCGATTCGGAGTCGGATTGAAGTAGAATTAGTATGGTTGGACTTGTAATTGGATGAGTAGTCAGATTTTGTGAGTTTCGTCGGATTCCGAGACATGACCCCACGGGCGATTTTTGAGTTAAATTTCGATTTTTGTTGGAAAAATTAGTATTTTCATATGGAATTAATTCCAATGATTTGTATTGACTAAATCAAACTAATGGTGACTAGTTTCGAATTATTTTGCGTGGAATTGAGGAGATATGAAGGCGTTCAGAAGTTGATACGCGCAGAATGGAATTTCTGGAGTATTGTTTAGCTTGCTCGACATTGGATTCGTCTTGTTCGAGGTAAGTAACATTTTTAAACTTGGTTATAAGGGTATGAATCCCCGAAATTTGGTATGATATAAATTATTTAGAGGTGACACACATGATATGTGATGAACATATAGACGTGCACCACAGAAATTGTGTCTTGAATAAATCCTGTGCAGTTGTAAAATTAATGAATCATGTTATTATTTGAACATGTTCCACGTGTTAGAGAAATTGAGTCGAGGCTCTTATTAAATATCGTGTTTAGGCTATGTGCCAATATTTAGGGACCTATGTGGTCGTGTTGGTGTGGAATTAATTGTTTCAAAAATATACATTTCACACTCAGTCATATTTGTCCATTGTGAGAATATTTATGGGATCGAGATGCGCGCTACAGCAGGCCATATTGACTTTATATATATGTTGTCATTAAATGGATCGGGGCTGCCCGCCTGCAGCAGGCCAGAATGGCTTAATATATTATTATTATATGGATTGGGCTGCCCGTCTGCAGCAGGCCTTATAGGCTTTACTATTTATGAATCGGGAATGCCCGCCTGCAATAGGCCTTATAGGATTTGTTATTATACGGATCGGGACTGCCCACCTGCAGTAGGCCATATAGGCTTGCTTGGGCTGAAGGAGCCCCTCCGGAGTCTATACACACCCCCAATAAGCGTAGATGATTATATATATTGGAGATGAATTTCCCAGGGCTTGGACTTGCCTTACTTATTTATATTGTAATGAATTTACCTGGACATGGATCTTGTCCGTATCATTTACATTTGGGGATAAATGACCCCAAGGCTGAATTGGCCTTATACGGTGGTACTGAGTGACTAAGGGGCTGGAACACCCCTGGGATGGATTGGCCATAAACAGTACCGAATGGCCGAATAATTTGTGACCAGTATTTATACGAGATCTTTCTACTGAGATGTCATATTCCTCATATCACGCAGTATTGGTCTATTTCACTTGTACTGAGTTTAACTGTTAAACTTGAAAGTATGCCTACATTTTTGTACCATTATTTATACTGGACTGTACTTGCGGAGCTCGTCACTACTTTTAGCCCAGAGGTTAATATTGTTACTTATTGAGTTAGTTGTACTTATACTACAGTCTTCACCTCGTGTACAAATTTAGGTGCTCCCGGATACGGCTGCTGCTAGATTCCAAAGTTAATTCTGTTGGGGACTATCAAGGTAGGTGCTTGACGTCCGCAGACTCGATTCCTTTCCTGTTTAATTATTGTTCTATTTTATATTTTCAGACAGTGATTTTTATCCGTCAGACTTTGTATTCATATTAAATGCTCATGTATTCAGTGACACCGGGTTTTAGAAGTGTTATATTTGAAATTGTGAGTTTCTTCCGTTGGATTTAATTATTTTATTTTCCAACTTAGAAGATATGGTGGTTTATTGAGATTGTTGGCTTGCTTAGTATTGAGATAGGCTCCATCACGACATGTGAGATTTTGGGTCGTGACAAATAGATGCACGTGTACTCACTCTCTGCTCCACCACCCTCTCCCAAACCTTCATAGTGTGACTCAACAGCTTGATACCCCTATAGTTGTTGCAGTTTTGGGATATCACCTTTGTTTTTGTATAATGGAATCGTCAAACTCCACCTCCAATCTTCGGGCATATTCTTCGTCTTGAAAATGACGTTAAACAGGCTAGTAAGCCACTCCAAGCCTACCCTACCCGCTACTTTCAAAAAACATATTTAAGCCAACCAAACATGGAAAAATTGGAAAATATTTTCTTTTCCTTTGTACCAAACACACCCTTTATGGTTATGCATTTGCTCGCTCAGTTCGCCCGAGTCTTAGCACCTTGGTACATATCCTTAATCACCCTAATGTACGCTACCGGGACTTCGCTAACCTCCAAACATCTCCATAGCACCTCCCTCGGGACTTTGTCATAAGCCTTCTCAAGGTCAATGAACACTATGTGCAAGTCCTTTTTCCTCTCCCCATACCGCTCCACCAATCATCTCACAAGGTGAATGGCTTTTGTAGTTGACCGTTCCGGCATATATCCGAACTGGTTCTCAGAGATAGATACACCTGTCCTTACTCTCTGCTCCACCACCCTCTCTTAAACCTTCATAGTGTGACTCAGCAGCTTGATACCCCTATAGTTGTTGCAGTTCTGGATATCACCTTTGTTTTTGTACAATGAAATCACCAAACTCCACCTCCAATCTCCAGGCATCTTCTTCGTCCTGAAAATGATGTTAAACAGGCTAGTAAGCCACTCCAAGCCTACCCTACCCGCTACTTTCCAAAAAAACTATTTAAGCCAACCAAACTTGAAAAACTTGGAAAATATTTTCTTTTTCTTTGTACCAAACACACCCTTTATGATTATGAATTTGCTCGTTCAGTTCGCCTGAGTTTTAGCACCTTCATACATGTCCTTAATCACCATAATGTACGCTACCGGGACTCCGCTAACCTCCAAATCTCCATAGCATTTCCCTCGGGATTTTGTCAAAAGCCTTCTCAAGATCAATGAACACCATGTGCAAGTCCTTTTTCCTCTCCCCATAGTGCTCCACCAATCGTCTCACAAGGTGAATGGCTTATGTAGTTGACCGTCCTGACATAAATCCGAACTGGTTCTCAGAGATAGATACACTTGTCCTCACTCTCTGCTCCACCACCCTCTCCCAAACCTTCATAGTGTGACTCAGCAACTTGATACCCCTATAGTTGTTGCAGTTTTGGATATTACCTTTGTTTTTGTACAACGGAATCATCACACTCCACATCCAATCTTCGGGCATCTTCTTCGTTTTGAAAATAACGTTAAACAGGCTAGTAAGCCACTCCAAGTCTACCCTACCCGCTACATTCCAAAAAAAATATTTTTAAGCCAACCAAACATGAAAAAATTGAAAAACATTTTCTTTTCCTTTGTACCAAACACACCCTTTATGGTTATGAATTTGCTAGCTGAGTTCGCCTTTGTAATGAACCACTTTAATTTCTGTGTTTAATTTAAAGTTCTTCTACCCCCCTCCCCCACCCCACCCCACCCCAAAAAAAAGTCAACCAAGTTTTTATAAGGAAAAAGACTTTTTATAATAATTTATTTAGTCTTTTTAAGATAATTATTAGATTTATTATTATATATTGCACCGAAAGTTTAAAGAAAGTTCTTTTATCTTTTCAATTTAAGATACAATTTATAAATGGATGAAAATTATTTACGCCCCCAATTTCAATATCTTTTCTTTTCTTTTTCTTCTATCTTACTTAATATTTTCTTCTTCTCCAACTCGCCCTTTACGCTACCAACTTTGATACAATTCTTAAGAATACTTCTACATTTTATGACATTGTCGAATTGTTCACGCACTGGTTAGTTCTTCCCTTTTTTGTCACTATGGCCCGTAAAAATGGTATTCGTTGCTTTTTATTCTTCCCTCACTCATCATTTTATGTAAGTTGATGCATGAAGAGTATCCGTTGGTTATCCTTTAAAAAACATATACAGGTGGTGTGTGTAGAAAATACAAGTTAAAACGAAGTTAACAAATTATGTTTTATTCATTAAAAAGAAAGAAAAATGGGGCATTTACATCTATACCCAGTTTTAGGGTCAAAATTGAAGTTATACCCACTTGCACAAAAATTTGCAAGCCTACCCACTTTAGGACCTACTTTAAACTTATCGGGTGTGAAGTTAAAAACCATTAGTCTGAAGTGCATACGCTTAAGGTCAATTAAGTCTAAGGCCAAATAGGCCTGAAATGCAATAAATATTTTCTGCACTTTAGGCCAAATAGGTCTAAAGTGCAACCAATAGTTTGATGCACTTAAGGCAAAATACGTCTGAAGTGCAAATTGTCTAGAAATAAAAATTTGTTCTTCGAATTTCAATACACGATTTAACACCTAAATCTACTCTAAACGCGCTCAAATTTGAAACATAACCTCCAAATATCATCAAGAATAAACTCCAATCATCAATTTGTCAAAACAACAATAAATCTAACAAACCCATTTTGCAAAGAAGAAGAAGAAGAAACACTAGGTAGTAGTAAAAAATAAAGTGTCATAATAGCTCACCTCTGTAAAACACCATAAATCACCTTAAAATATGCTTACAAATACCATATAAATTGACTATTACTTTTATTTTCACATCGTCGACGACGACGAAGAAGAAGAAGGAGGAGGAGGGGGAAAAAGAAAAGGAGAAAAAGACATGAAGTTGTCTAAACTTTGAATGCTAGTTAATTTTTTTTATTTAAAAAAAGTGAGTATGTGATGATCAAAAATGTAATCTTTACAAAAATGCTTTCCGTACAAGGTGACTCGGGGAACATTAACCCCACAGCGGCGAAAGGGCCACCACGCCTTCGTCCGGCGGCGAAAAATCACAAAATTGGTCTCAAAAGAAGCTCCTAGTCTTTGCGCAGAATCCCCGGTTGGTTTCATCACCAAATACATACCCAAATGTTACAGATCTCCAAATTAATGCGACATTCACTGTAGCGCAATAGTGTCAGCGTTCTTCAGTCATTTCCCAGCTCAATTCTGTTTCAGTTTGCTTCCTTTTGAGCATAACGTCGTCTCATTTTTGGCGACAAGAATGTTGAACTAGGTCAGCCATGACTGCGCTTCTCTCTCCCCGGCCTTTAGCTGTGGGAGACCCACCTCCAGTCGTTATAGAGAATATACAAAATACGTATGTTGCTCAATTGTCTCAAGCGAAAGCTACTGCTACTTTGAATCAAAAAATGTTGAAACCTATTGAAGTAATTCATGGAATTCCAACAATTCAGTTTTCAATGGATGAACGGATGGAATTCGCAAAAGAGGAGGGATTGCATCAAGCTGTTGTGGTGAAGCTTTCTTCAAACGCACCAGATGTATCCACATTGAGAAACTTACTGCCGAAATTTTTCGGTATCAAATGACAGGCTTTGATTGGCCAACTTGCACCTAGACAATTACTTATTAGGATTGATCAACATGAAGATTTCATTAACTCACTTGCGAGGTCAATTAACTACTTTAAATACAATGGTAAGGACCACCAAATCAGGGTATTTCCATGGTCTGTTGGTTTTAATGTAAAGGAGGAAACGACAAAGGCAGTGGTTTGGATTTCCTTGCCTAATCTGCCAACGGAGTTGTTTGCAATAAAGGCGTTGTTGTCTATAGCTTCAGCTGTTGTCAAGCCTATAGCCATTGACAAAGCTACTCAGACTAAGTCGCGCCCTAGTACTGCAAGGGTGAAGGTTATCCTTGATTTAATGGATAAATTACCAGATAAATTGAAGCTACAATTTCTGGACAAACGAACAGGCAGAATGGTTGAATTTTTTCAATATTTTGTATATGATAACTTGCCATTATATTGCAACCACTGTAAACACCAAGGTCATGATGAAAATACATGTCGACGTTTGAATGAAAAGGCTGTGGGGAGCAGGACAGGTGAAGAAGATGATGTCGTGCAAAGTGAAGAAGAGATACTGGATAATGAAGGTAAGTTAGTTGAGAAGTTTCAAGGGGATTTGAGGCAACTGCTTAATGAAAAAAGGAGACTGACAGGTTTGATTGAGGCAACAGGTATTGAGGGTATACACAAAATATCTGATGGTGCACAAGTTCATAATAAATCTGGGAATCATTCAACTATTGGAGAGGAGAGGAGGTTGAAGGATGTCACTGCTACATCTGGTGCACTAACATATGTTACTGCTGGGGCATTAGATGCTAGTGGTGATGTGAGTTCAGCTGACTTGCATGGGAAATCAGCTGATGTTATTCAAATGCAGGAGGATCGAGCAATAGCTGATCGATATGTTGATGACAGAGATGTTAATAATCGAGTGCAGCATTTGGTTTCTCAGAATGCCACAACTGACCGCGTTGCTGCTACAAATACTAATGGAGTTGGTCAAAGATAAGATGTTATTAAGGCCCAACATGTACCAACTGTTTCTGGTGTTGCAACAGTTCCAGTGACTGCCGCACTTGCTAGAGTTTCTAAGGAGTTGAAGGCTGATTCAAATACTGTGTTTACTAGTGATTTACCCGGGGTTAGAAAGGGACCAGGTACAACACAAAAACATGATGAATATGGGAAGAAAACAGGTAATGAACAGGGGAAAACTAATGTCATGCTGATAACTGATGGGAAGGATAATAGAGCTGGGCAGGTACCTCATTCTTCAGGAAAAGTTGGTACAAATCCAGCAAAAAAACTAAACTTTCTGAGGGGAAAAAGGAGACTGCTAATGAGCGAGGATTTTCATGTAATACTGAGATTGCATTAGCTATGAATAAGGTTTCGCAGGTGTTAGAGGGGGAAAAACAGACTGCTATAGCTGCCAAACATAATACTGCATTATTTGATCTAGTTGAAAAGCAAGCAGCACTGGTATCTACTGCTGTGCAAGCTGGGCAGTTTAACTCACCAGGCACAACTGGACATTATTTTGATACAAAGTCAGTTACACTGGACACCGGAGATACTCAAAAGCCTGATTTCCAAACAATGCAAAAATCAACTGCTCTTCTGAAAGATGAAAGAACTGTTGTTCATATTGATGTTATGGAATGGGAGTATGCAGTTTCTACAGGTCCTAAGGAAGTAATTACTGAGGCTTTGCTTTCAAAGCTGGAGACTACTTTCTCATAGAAAACAACAGGTGCGCGTGCAACCACTAGGGTTGTGAATCCTACTGTAAATTTGAGTGTTGAGGCATCGAGGTATGCAACTTCAACAGGCACTAAGTTGGGGAATGCAGAAACTAAACAACTTCAAGATTCAGCTGGAATTGTGCAGGCAGCAAATGGGGAAATTAAACATACTGTTTCTGAGAAACAAAGTGTGAATCAACATACTCCTACGCAAGCTCATTCATTGGGTACAAGTGAAGGGAAGGTTCTTGATAATACATTGCATTCAACTAATACTCCAAGCAAATCAGATAAAAAGGATAACAACTGCACAGGGGTGACTAGATCACCTAGCAAGAAGCAATCTCCAGTCATTCAAAATAAGATTGTATCGTCAACAGCAATTGGGATTTTGAAATTTTTCGACACTTTAACAAATGACGATGAGCATGCTATAAATGGGTCAGACAATGAGGAGCAATAGATTGATGATGAGATAAAACAAATCATGGATACAGAAGGCACTACAGCGAGTGAAAATAAGCAGAAAATTGCAAAGGGCATAGGTTCACGACTTGAGATCGTATCTGTTAACGATCGCACTTGTGAGGCAAGTCAAGAACATACTGCAGTTACTCCTACAATGAAAATTTCCAATCAGGAGCTAGCTAAAATGGTAATGGATGCACATGCAGCTATGATAATGAACACAACATAAAGATTAATGCACCTCTGGTCACGCTGAATACTTCAGTCTTTGAGATACCATCCCAATTGATGGGGTCTTTTGGTGAACATGCTGATGATTCTGGACTGCAGCTAATCTCAACGGGCAACAACCAATAGTCAAATGCAGGTATGATCTCACTCTCTCAAGCATCAACAAATGATATAACAGGCTATAAGGAGCAACAAAGAGAGACGAGTGCACTGACAGCTAATAAAAAGATTTGGGCTGGCCAAGTTGAGGAGGAGGAACACGATTATGCAGAAATGTATTTAGGTACTAACGAATATGCAGCATTATTGTTACCTGCCACCCCACGATCAAAGGAAGCATCAGAAAAGGTACAAAAAGAGAAGGTTTCTAACTCAACATCAATTGCTCCAAAGAGGAGAGGTTTGAGTCCAAACGCTGTTGTATTTGTACCTTCGGGACAACAACAAAAGATAAATAATTCAGCAGATTCAAATGAGATACAAATTGCATCCTCGAACATGGCAGCAGCTACTGGAATTAGCACTTCAATAACTGTAACATATAATTTGACACCAACAAATATCATCCACGCTCTTGTTTCACATGACATGGAAACATTGAGAGGTCTTGATAATTAGAGGAAAGATCAAATAGCACTGTCGAATGAGTACAGACATATTGGCGATTTTGGGATGCATATGGGTCAAGATTTTTATGAAGAAGGAGAAGAGGATGCACTACTGGATGCCACCTTCAACATTATAGCTAGGGAGGGAGATCTTTCACCAAGACATGTGCGAAGCGGATCCAACAAATACAAGAAGAAGGCACCAAACAGGCAACATAGTTGGGACGACAAAGCAACACAAGAGGTTGTCATTAAGAAACATCCAATGAGAAATGCAAAGCAAAAGGCAGCTGTACCTACGACCTCTACAAGGTAAAATAGGTCAAAGAGAAAATGATAAAGTTTGAAGAATTTTTGAAGACGGTGGAAGAGGAAGCCAATGAGCTACAAATTGAAGAGTTCACAAGGTTGAAGAAAGAGGGGCAAGACTCAATTTTTTACATTGTTTTACTTTATCACTTTTTAAATATCATCAATTGTAATATCATCACAAAGTATGTTATAATCTCTGTGATGATCATAGAGTACCTAGTTCTTTCCAGTTCATTTTTTCTTCATGCTTGTTAGTAGATAAGGTTTATTATGACTCAGTAGGATTTGTAAGGTAAGGTCTAACACAGTATGTGTGAGCTATATTGTTATGCCTTTGGGAAGATTCAAGCGGTTGTGAGGTTATATGCCATCGTGAGACTTCTGCCGGCAGCTACACCATGAACCTCTACATGAGGCTGCCATCTTAAGGCAATGGAGGCACAGAGGAATGATTATATAGCTAAGGCATAGAGGCAACACTACTATAGCTTTTGCCCCCCTTACTTGTACTCTTCCGTTGTGGTTTTTTTTTCTTTTATTATTAATAAAATAGTTACTAGGCAACCCGCCTAGTAGTATATTTGCCAAAAATAAATGTTATCTTTAAATTTGATAATTAATTATATATTCTAAGACCTCAAAAAGCATTATTTATCACTCATCGACTTTCGTGCGCATTCCGTAAATTTTTCCGGAAAGCCTTTATGTGAAAAATGGATTAAAATGTGAAATAGAGCTTTAAAAACTCATTCAGTTGACTTTGGTCAACACTTTGAGAAAATAGACTCAGATTAGTATTTTGACAGTTTCAGTAGGTCCGTATCGTGATTTGAGACTTGGGCGTATGCCCGGAATCGAATTCCGAGGTCCTTAGCCCGAGATATGGAATTTTGATGAAAAATTAAAAGTTTGAAAGCTTATTGATTTTTAAGAATTTACTGATGTTGGATTTATTGACACGGGGTCTGTATTTTAGTTCCGATGCTCGGTATATGTCCACTATAATATTTTTGACTTGTCTGTCAAATTTGGTGGGAAACGGAGTTAATTTGACGTAATTCGGATGTCCGGTTGTAAAAATATAAGTTTTAACGTTTTCTTGAAAATTTCCTTTGATTTGGTATCCGATTCGTAGTTCTAGGTGTTATTTTGGCGATTAGATGGCGCGAAAAAGTTCGTATGATATTTTAGGACTTGGGTGCATGTTTGGTATGGAGCCCCGAATGCTCGGGTGAGTTTCGGATAGGCTACGGAATAATTTCGGACTTAGAAAATGTGGTTTTCTGCAGACTTCACGCTTCTGGTATGTTCTTCTTCGCGTTCGCGAAGGTACTCTCGCGAACGCGAAGAGTAAATTGGACTGGCACATTTTGTTCTTCGCGTTCGCGACAGAGAGAATGCGTTCGCGAAGGGTTGAGGTGCAAAGCTTCGTGTTCGCGATCGAAGCCTCGCGTTCGCGAAGGGAAAGAGGCTGATGAGGTAATTTGCCTTCGCGTTCGCGAAGGGCATCTCGCATTCGCGAAGTCCAAGCCACGCAAGCTTCACGTTCGCGAGATAGCCCTCGCGTTTGCAAAGGGTAAAATTGGACAACCCAAATTTGTGCTTCGCGAACGCGAGGCACTGACCGCATTCGCGAAGGGTAAAAATTCCTCAAATAGAACTTAAGTTCTAAAAAATGGGATTCGTCTTATTTTCAATCCTTTTCCATTTTTGAGCTCGGGTAAGGTGATTCTTGGGCGATATTTACGGAAAAACATTGGGGTAAGTGTTCCTTATCCTATATTGGTTATATTTTATGATTCCATACTCATTTATATCATGAATCCGTGAAACTTTGGGAGAAAAATCATATTTTTATAAAATCTTTCAAAAACGAAAATTTAAGATTTGAAGGTCCATTTGACATCGGAATTTGATAAATTTTATATGGTTAGACTCGTCTCGGAATGAGTGTTCGGATTTCGTAAGTTTTTCCGAGATTTGCTATCAATTTTTAAAGTGAATTTCAGATTTTATACGAAAATTAGTAAATTCATATGAAATTAATTCCTACGATTTGTATTGAGTATGTCGAATTGTTTGTGAATGAATTTGAAGCTTTTAGAGTCAAATTTATAAGGAAAAGCTGTGGTCGAGTAATTGATTGAAATTGCAAAGCGAGGTAAGTGTCGTGGTTAACCTTGACTTGAGGGAATAGAACCCTTAAATTATTTATTATGTGAAATGCATGTGAACGACATATAGGCGAGGTGACGAGTGTCTATAAATCGTCAAATTAATTGTTTGCATAATTATTTGAAAATTCTAACTTGTTTTAATACACGAATTAATTGTTATAAAAATTATTTCTCCCCTATTCTTTGTCAAATATTAGTTCTTGAATTCCTACAATAATTGCTACATGCTTATTTGATTTATGTGCATTAATTGCTTCTTGACATTTAGCATATTAAATATTAAACTACCTATTTTCTCCACGATTTTCATAATTAATTGCTAATTGCCATTGTTTGTTCATAAATAAATTATATTTATTGTGTGCCTTGATGTTTAATAGTTTTTCATTGGACGTGGTATTTATTGGAGTAATATTTATTACATTTATGAGTTGTTTAAAGTTATATTGGGGGAACGGGTTGCACGCCGCAACGAAAATAAAAGTAAATATATATATATATATATATATATTGGGGGATCGGATTGCACGCCGCAACAGACTTATTTAAAAAGTCTATATATATATACTTGATTAAAATAAATATATGGGAAGGTTGAAATGAAAATATTGTGGAAATGGGTTGCACGATGCAACGGAAATTTGTTGAAATAATAATTGATTATAACTGCTGAGTTGGCCTCAACTATTAAAAATAAGTTACCTGATTTATTTGTATTATTATCATTTTTACTAATATTGTGTACAAGTTAATGTAAGTGACCTGCCTTAGCTTCGTCACTATTTCGTCGAGGTTAGGCTCAACACTTACCAGTACATGGGGTCGGTTATATTGATACTACACTCTGCATTTCTTGTGCAGATTTCGGAGCTGGTCCCAGCGACGTACCATAGACTTGCTCGGATTTCAGTTACCAGAGGAGACTTGAGGTATAACTGCACGGCGTCCGCAGTTATGAAGTCCCCGTTTAGTTTTCTTTAGCTGTGTGTTTGTTTTCAGACAACTTTATTTTATTCAGACCCTTTATTTGTATTATTCTAGAAGCTCGTGCAATTGTGACACCAATTCTGGGATGGTATTTAAATACCGTTATTTTTATGGATTATTCACTACATTTCATACCTTACTTCTGCATTTGTTCCTTTGTTATTAATAAATTTAAATATTATTTTAAAATGGCTAATATTATTCTAACGTTGGCTTGCCTAGCAAGTGAAATGTTAGGCGCCATCACGGTCCAAAGGTGGAAATTTCGGATCGTGACAAAGTAGTACAAGTTAAATGGGAGAATAGGGCGCTCCGTGCCATTACAAGAAAAATGACATGAAAAAATATGGGCAGTTTCGTTTTGTGGTTTTAAATTTGATGTTGATCTCTCGGGGTGCTAATGATTCCGTTTGATCAAATTTAGGGGATCATAGGACCCCATAAATTAAAGATGTGTAATTAAAAAATAATTAAAGTTCGAGGGGGCCTTGTATGTATTATCTCTACTTATTTTTATGGTATTGAATTATCTAACTTTCGAAATAGGTTGATAATGAATAAGATTGATTATATCTTCTAAATCTTTTGATTTGTTTAGCCCAAGACACCATCAAAGTAATTTAGGGTGTGTTTGGTATAACAGAAAATATTTTTTGTGGAAACTATTTTCCAAGAAAATATTTTCTTGAAAAACAAGTAGTAATCTTACTTATTTTTCGGTGTTTCGTACACAAATTAAGGAAAATAACTTCCCAAGAATATTCATAAATAATTTAGATACAATAAACATGAAACCATACACTTTCGAAACAACAACCTTCCGAACCCACAAATTTCATAAACTTCTACACCGCTAAACTTTCGAACCCGCAAACTTTCGACCCGAAAACTCTATAATTTCTAACCCGCAAACTTTCAAATAAATAAACCTCTGAATTCTTAAATTTGGAACTGAAAAAAGAAAAATATTATAACAGAAAATTGAGCATACAAAAAAATGAAGTAACAAAATAATTTGGTTTTTGCATTAACGATCAGACTGGTCGTTTTGAGTAATTGTGTTTGGTTCGGCAGTTTGAGGTCATGAGTAGCTTCACCTAGTGTATTACGACTTGTGCGTATCGGTTTCGGGTGATTGGGAATTAGTTTTGAAGAATGAATTTCATTGTTGAAGGGTTAAGTTAAAAGAGTTGACCAAGTTTGATTTTTGTGTGTTTGACCTCGGATCACAGTTTTTATGATTCTGTTAGGTCCGAATGGTGATTTTGGATATGGGCGTATGCCCGGATTTACATTTGTATATTTCTAGAAGGTATCAAAATATTTTGGCGAAAATTAGAAAGGTGAAGGTTTTGAAAGTTGAGAGGTTTGACCGGGAATTGACTTTATTGGTATCGTGTCCAGAATTCGATTTCGGGAGTTGGTATAGCCCCGTTACGTCATTTGGAACTTGCATGCAAAATCTGACGTTGTTCTGGTTGATTTGATATATTTCGGCGCGAGTTTTAGAAGTTGAAAGTTCATAAGTTTATTAGGTTTGATTTGAGGTGCGATTCATAGTTTTGACGTTGTTTGATGTGATTTGAGGCCTCGAGCAGGTCCGCGTTATGTTATGAAACTTGTTGCTATGTTTCGACGGGGTCCCGGGGGGTCTCGGGTATGTTTTGGATGGGCTACGGGCTATTTCTCTATGTTTTGGACTGCTAGTTTGCTGGTGTGCCTGTTGTTCTTCGCGATCGCGAGGATGATGTTGCGATCACGAAAGGTTTCTAGGGAGCTTAAGAATTTTGTTCATCGCGGATACGATTTTGGGCACGCGTTTGCGATGCTTTAGCTATCCATTGTCCGCGTTCGCACGTGTCTGCTCGCGTTCGCATTGTGGAGCTGCTAGTTGGTAGGATTTTACTCACCGCGTTCGCGTTTGTCTACACGAGTTTGCGAAGATTCTGGTAACTGTTCATCGCCTTCGCGAGGTTTGTGCCGCAAATGCGAAGCTTTATTTTCACTGGGAAATAATTTGTTCTTCGCGATCTCAAGGATTGTTCCACGATCGCGTGAGAGGAATCGTTGGGCAGAACATAAAGTACTCTATTTCGAGGGTTTTTGATATTTTATCACTTCTTGAGTTAGAGAGCTCAATTTTGGGCGATTTTGGATGGGATTTTCACGTGTTGGTTTGGGGTAAGTGTTCCATATCCAGATTTGATTATACTTCATGATTTCATCTTTATTGTTATCATTAAATTGGTGTTTTGAGTTGAGAAAAAATGGAAATATTTGAAGAAATCTTTCAAAATGTAAAATGAGGATTTGAAGGACGAATTGATATCTGAATTTTGTAATTCTTGTATGGTTGGAATCGTTATCGAATGGGTATTTAGATTTTATAATTCTGGTTGGTTTCCGAGACGCGAGCCCAGGGGGTTGACTTTTAGTTCTTGTTAAATATTAAAACTTTATTATCCGGAATTATTTTCTATGAGTTTTATTTATGATTTGAAGTTATTTTGACTAGATTTGAGCCGTACGGAGGTTGTTTCTCTCGAGAAGGTCATTTTAGAATATCGGTCTAGCTTATTTGAGGTAAGTATCTTGCCTAACTTTATGTGGAGAAACTTCCTCTTAGGATTTGAGTCATTTGTGCTAATTGTGTCGTGTGAAGGCCATGTACGCGAGGTGGCGAGTACGTGCTCGGGCTTATTTGTAGAAATCTTACCATTTAGGACTCTTAGGTTCTTATGTTCATTAGATATGAAGTTGTTTGTCATGTTAAATCCCTAATATACTAAATTAACCCTTATGTGTCCTCTTTTATCGTCATGCTATCTTTCCGTAATTTCTTAACCTTAATTGAAATCATTATTATCTCTTCCGTAATTGCTTAGCTTAATGAAAGTTTGTTACCCCTTTCATTGTTGACGTATTCTTTATTTGGGGTCATTGATTCATGCTATCTCTCTTGTTGTCGAATTGTACTTTTGTGGAATCATTGTTACACATTACCTCTCCCTTGTTGAATTATTCTTGTTGAGACTATTATTTCCATGTTGTGTCTTTCTTTGTGATTTTGTTCTTCCGTTTCTTTGTGTTCTGAAGTTCTTGTGTTGATTTACTTGTCGTATTGTCGTGTTATTGTTGTTGTTGCTGTCACGACCCAAAATCCACTATAGGTCATGATGGAGTCCAACGCCGCCGTCAGGCAAGCCAACATTAATTCATCAATTTATTTACTCGCTTATTACTCTCGAGATCATAATCTCCATTACTTACACAGTTTAAAATAGAATTTGCAGCGGAAAATGATTATAACTACGTGATCTACAATAACGATCAACCAGCAGAAACCCCCAAAATAATGTGTCACAAGTGTATGAGCAATTTCTAAGGAGTACAATATTAATACAACGTGTGTCGTGAATATAATAAGACATAATAAAATAAATAGTACAAGGGAGACCCAGTGGACTACGATGCGTGCCCTGGAATGCATTTCACATAAAGTCTCCTCAACGGGTACGCGCACATTTAGTGCAGAAGTGCAGTATGAGTACGCAAATCAACGCGTACCCAGTAAGTATCTAGCCTAACCCCAGAGAAGTAGTGACGATGGGTCGACATATACTCTTACTAGAGGTCCAGTAAAGCAATATAATAAAACTTAAACAAATATACATTGTACGACAATAACAAGATAAATCCATAAGGTCCATAACCTCCCAATTATTTCTTTTATAGTATAAGTTTCTCAATCTTGTATCTTGCCTTAATAGCTAAGAAATCATCAAGTCACATTATCAAATAAATAAGGAACGCCGTATATTATATTGGGCATCAACAGAAAGAAAATCTCGTGACTGTTCGGACTACCAGCGATATAACGCACGGTTATGCCAAGATTGCTCGGTCCGATCCAGAATAATATGTACACTGCCGAGGGTCGAGCGGCACAAACCATAGATGCACGTATATACTGACAAGGCGTTCAGCCCGCTTCACAAGAAAAATAAAGAAGTTCAGCGAATTACGAGACACATGTTTACAATACAACACATGAGCATAAAATGAATATAATCGTTACAATTTCTCAATTAACTTGACCAAAATTCAAAGTGTCAAGGCTTGGCCTATTATACATACGGTTATTTCTAATTTAAATTCAATTATAATTTTAATTATTTAAGCCAGCAGGATGAGTTGAAATAATTTAAATATCACAGGATAAGATCCTAAATCTACCCGGACATAACATGCTTAGCTACGTACGGACTCTCGTCACCTCGTACGTTCATAGCACCCATAACTAGTGGTGCATAACAATAATTATCACCTAGGTTTAGTTTCCCCCTCACAGAGTTACACAGGAGACTTACCTCGCTCCGAAGTTTCATAACCGACCCCAACGCCACTCTAACACCCAAAATCCATGCCCGTCGCTCCAAAACTAGTCAATCAATTTGCAAATCCATAAATATATACTCTAATAATCATTATAAATCAATTTATAACAATTTCCATCTTCGTTCAAAAGGTCGATAAAGTCACCCTCGGGCCCACATGCCTAGATTTCGAAGATTTTCGAAGATAATTTTTACCCATAACACTACGAACTAAAATATATGATTTTATTTCCAATTCCATGTCCAATTTTATGGTCAAAATCGAAAAATACCAATTTCTATGTTTTCTACGAAAAATCTCAAATTCCAACTAATTTCCATGTTTAAATCCTTATAGAATCCATGTATTTAACTTGTAATAGATGGGAATCACTTACCTCGTGTTGCTTGACGAAAATCCCTCCTTGAAGCTCTCCAAAATCGCACAAACCAAGTGAAAAATGAGAGAAGAAGAGCCAAATTCCGCTCTTAAAACGATTCTGCCCAACGATATTTTCGCACATGCGGGACAGTAGCCGCACATGCGGCGTCGCTTCTGCGGAAAATTGCCCAAACATGATGCCTCGCACCTGCAGAAATATTACCCGCTTCTGCGACATCGCATGTGCGAGCCCGCTTCTTCTCTTGCGCCTTCTTCTGCTTATATGCCCAATGCTTCGCTTATGCACTTGCGATATGCGGCCAAACTCCGCACCCACGGTCCTTCCCCTAGCTAACCTGCTCTGCTTCTGCGAACCCTGGGCCGCTTCTGCAGCCCCGTACCTTCGGCCAAAACCTCACAGGTGTGGTTACACCAGATGATAGCAGCTTCTGCAATTTCATAAGGCCAAATTCAATCCCTTAACCATCCAGAATCCACCCGAGACCCTCGAGACCTTAACCAAATATACCAACATGTACAAAAATACAATACGAACTTAGTCGAAGCCTTAAACCACGTCAAAAAACACCAAAATCATGAATCGCGCCTCGAATCAATCTTATAATTACTAAATTTCCAAATTCTATAACTTGTACCAGAACGCATCAAATCAAGTCCGATTGAACTAAAATTTTGCACACAAATCATATTTGACATTACGGACCTACTCCCACTCCCGGAATCAGAATTCGATTCCGATATCAAAAGGTCCACTCCCGGTCGAACTTTCCAAAAATCATCAAATTTCCAACTTTCGCCAATTGACACCGAAATGGCCACAAACCTCAAAATCAACGTCCGGACACGCTCTTAAGAGCACAATCACCATACGGAACTATTTCCAGGCTCTGAATCCCAAACGGACACTGATAACATCAAAATCCACTTCAAGCCAAACTTATGAAATGCTTAAAATTTTTAAAATGTTAACTTTCCATAATAAATGTCGAAATGCTCCCGGTGATCTAATACTTAACCCGAACATATGCCTAAGTCCGAAATCATTATACGAACCTATTGGAACCTTCAATTCTCGATTTCGAGGCCCTTTACTCAAAAGTCAAACCTTAGTCAATTCTCTCCACTTAAAGCTTCTGAAATTAGAATTTTCTTTCCAAATCAACTCTGAACTTCCCGTAATTCAATTAAGACCACATGTACAAGTCGCAACACCTAAAGTGAAGTTTCTCAAGTCTTCAAACCGCCGAACGATGCTCTAGAGCTCAAAACGACCGGTCGGATCGTTACGTTCTCCCCCACTTAAATATATGTTCGTCCTCGAACGTGCCAAGAACTGCCCTGGAGTTGCCCAAAATCACTGTTTAACACCTCGTGCACCTGACCGTGCTGCTACAACCCAGTTGAACACATTAGCTCGAGCCGGACTGAAGATTTTCTCTTTTTATTTAGTCAATAAGCCTTAATTCCAACCTCCGAATTTCTCTATAGCGCCTAATTCTAACACACTAACGTCGTGCCAATCACCACATACTGTACCAAAATATGATCATGCATCTATGCGGAAATCACACCACGCACCACATAAGTCGGTTTCCCATAATAACATCCCTTAACCACAATAGCTGGAATTTTACGAATCGGATGCCCGCAATACACCTAATAATACAAATAAGCCTGGTTTAAATCCTCACAATACTTCCAGGACATAGAAGATGTGTAGAAATCCATAATCACCTGCCGAATCAATCAAATCATGTAGTCGCTTCTCATGACAAGGACCATAGCCTCATTCTGAACCAAATAATGATATTCTCTCTTTAATATGCCTTATATAAATCTGATTGCACCGATTTCAGGTCAAATCACCTCATCTCACCCAGTACAAGTTGTTCCGGCGATAGCAATCTCAAACACTGCCAAGATCTCATATAACAATAACAATGCACCAACAAGCTATAAACTCTAATATAACTCATAAGGTAGAACGAACTTTGACGGGGAATTACCCAGCCCGAGTAACGAATAAAACGACTGAATAGGTGCTATGAACCTACCTCAGGGATGAAAACAATGCACACAAAATAAGTGTAAACAACCGTGCTCAACATCTCACGGTTGTGGCGTTCAACCAGATCCAATGTGACACTGTTGTGGCGTGAAACCCGATCCAATGTGATGCTGTTACGGCGCGCAACCTGATCCAATGTGACATTGTTGCGGCGTGCAACCCGATCGGCACAACATACTCGTGGCGGCGTGTTACCCAATACAAACAATACACCTGTGGCGGCATACCACCCGATACGCACATAACAATTAAGAAGAAAACACACATCAAGTCGTAACGCTTATAATCACGAAATGCCCGAATATCAACCACAAGTATGCCAAATGCGTAATACAAATCATGGGGAGACAGGTAGCACCATATGCTACGAAACTAAAGCACAACCAAGGTGCGATATATGATCTGCATCTCGAGAACCACCCTACTCTCATAACACCACAACTACATGGCACCTCAACACATATGTGAATAATCAAGTCGTCTCACAACCCACATGGCACAATGGAGTATTACATGAAATAGCCGATGACGAAAATAACATCCAATGTCCGAAGACTCCTCCATGAGAAACGCTATGCTGAACGAACACACCCAGCCTGATGTAGAGCACACATCCATATTTAGACCCATCAACGGACCTCAAGCCGATTCTGATTATAGTATAATGGGCTGATAACCTTTCAAGGATCCACTATAATATCTTCCCATGACACATAAGAACATCCGTCAAATCCGGAACAAACTCACACAGTCCACAACTCAAGGAATATAACGCCTCTCATGCATAAACTCTCGCATTTACGATATTACCATCACCTCCATACTTGGTTTCAATGCTTAACAATCGAGTGACTAACATGTCACACTTATACAAATCTCATCGTGGGGTATGCTCCCACAACCTTCCGCTCAGGTAGCAAAGTCCGCATATCCATACCACCAACAGTTCAAATTTCGTACAGTGAATCAAAATCCGCAAGTCAATACACAACGCCTCTTCCACAAAACACCATTCTCAGGTGACTCTAAAGAAAATACCAGCTTACTCTGACAATCTGCATTCACCCCTGCTCATCCGAGCTCGTGACATTCTATCAACACTGAACCGCAACCTTGACCTTCAACCTCTAGTTCCCATGCCACTTACTGTACCCATCATGCCACTACGCGATGATACATGTATTCACCATAACCCTTGAACTACTAGTGGAATAAACACTTCATTGGCTAGAAACCTTTCACTTAACTCATTTCAGAAGAACCAATGCAACACGAAACCGAATTCCCAAACCACAGAACGTACAAACCTCAAGTCGTGATCTAAATCGTCATGACTCCTCCAGTGTCCATTTACACAACAAGGCCATTCGAAACAAATACCTCCCAAATCAATCAAGGTATGGTGGATGTCAATCCCGCACGTATGTCCACAAACCACATGTATAACTTCACACACCGAAGGGACTTGTCATTGCCACAATCATGCCGATTCAACCATTACTAACTGGTCCAACTTCTTTCAATTTACTCTTGCCCAGACTTAGAAATATAATATCTTTATTCACAACATAACGAACTTGATTCGCACTCACCCTGAGTGACCCGAAATTGCGAGACCACATCGTCTCCATACTCATGAACCATCTCATACCTTCCTTATGTGCTCAATAGCACCTCCAACTGGTACACCCATTCTGCAAGACCTTCCGCGAATCCGAGGCTATTTCTTTCTTTCCTCCAATACTGCACCGCATACCTGATGATAACATAGAGCATTTCAAGTCTCGTTCGCAATCCACTGTGAATACTCGATCCTTAACCACACAACGGACCGAAATCCTTAGGCATCGCACTTTAATTCTTGAACCCACTAGAACCGTTGTTGAGAGTCACCCACTCTGACCCAATATTAAATATCACCAAACTTCAACGCTCTTCTAGCACATGAACACACTATCAAAGAAACAACCGTCTGAATTATTTTCCTTGTATATTACATCCACAAGAAGCATAAACTCTGAGTCTTCCTAAAACCTGAACCTCATTCGATAAAGCGAAGTATAGCACACATTCATGTTAAGGCGAAGTATATTACATCCACAAAATCAACGTCCGAACACGCTCCTAAGACCACAATCACCATACGGAACTATTCGCAAGCTCGAAATCCCAAACGAACATCGATAACATTAAAATTCACTTCAAGCCAAACTTATGAAATTCTTACCTAGTCTTAGAGACTAGGTGTTGTCATGGCATCCTACGGAGGAAAATTAAGGTTGTGACACGGGGTGACAGGGTTAGGGTGGGTGGGTGG
>AWOL01S0009409.1:77130-90489 GCA_000715115.1 Nicotiana otophora | reverse complement strand
TATATATATATATATATATATATATATATATATATATATATATTTTGTATGTTATATACAAAAATTATATAAATTTGCTATCGAAAGTAAATAATTTTAAACGCGAGCAAAGTGTAATCATATATTACTAACTCCGCAATTCGACTAAAGTACGAATTCTAATTAATAATTCACACTCTATCCCAAAAAATCTCTCAAATACCATAAAATTTCAGACAATCAAAGTAGTAAACTACTGTTAACAAGAAAAAGCGTGATTATTTTTTGAATCCTCCACAAAGCTTTCCTCCTCCTACTTCTTTTTCAAACCCTTGAGAGAGAAAAGAATATTTCGAGAGCACGGGTGTATCTACATCTGAAAGTTTTTGGACATCATGTAAAGAGGAATTTACGTAGAATATTACAATTAATTAGACAGAACTGCTTTAGTGGTAAGCACTTTCCACTTCCAATAAAGAGATTGTGAGTTCGAGTCATCCCAAGAGCAAGATGAGAGTTCTTGGAGGTTGGGAGCCGAGGGTCTATCGGAAACCGCCTCTCTACCACAGGATAAGGGTAAAGTCTATGTACACACTACCCTTTCAGACCCCACTAGTGAGATTATACTGAGTTATTGTTGTTGTTTGTTACAGTTTGTACAACTTATTTTAAATTATACAACTTTTAATATCCCTACTATATCTCTTTTAAGATTCTCTCACTTAAAAGTATTCTTATATCTCTCTTTTGAAATTTTCTCACATAAAAATATCCTTATATCTCTCAGGAGATTGACTCTCACCTAAAATGTATCTCTCCGTTCTAATTCTTCCCCAATTTCTCCATTAAAAAGATTCATATATCCCAAGCCTCTTCTCCTATTATTAATATATACCTGATGTATACTAATAATAAATATAATATACAATATATTACATAGTACAAAATAATATGTATACAATATAACATACCTTTGTTTTATAATATCACTTTTAGTTATATGTATAGATTGAGAAAAAAATTCTAATATATACAATGAGAAAAAGAAAATCTGATGTATACTACTAATAAATATCGTACACAAGATATTATATATTATAAACTTATATGATATTGGTATAGTATAAAATACAATATACCTTCATTGTATAATATTACTTTAGTTTATCTGAATATATACTACTAATAAATATACAATACAACATATTATACAATATACACTTTTATGAAATTGGTATATAATATACTATACATCACCTTTATAGTAAAATATTACGTTAGTTCGTGTTGAATTTTTTATATTAAATATTACATGCTATATGTTAATTATGATATATATCTTGTTCTTTTTTTTGGGTAATTTCATTTGAAGAACATTTCTCCTACCGGAAGCGGTGATTATTGTTAGATTTTACAAAACTACCATCAACAACGATGATTGGGTTGCAATGCTCCCGTCCTTTGATCGATGCATAAATAGCTACAAATAAATACAAGAATGATCCATCATCAGAATTGATCAAAATCTCTTCGGCATCAAATTTAATATACCAGAGTTGGTATATTCACCATTGTTTCTTAGAGTACAGTATCTTACTTTTAAGTATACCTAGATGGAGAATCAGAAAGAGACACAATGGAAGAACCGATACTTTTCATACGAACTACTGCTATGTAGTACCTATTTTTAGGGAATATGGAGTGTTGGTCATGAGGTGGTGTTGTAGTGATAACCCAATATGTTCATAGTGATAATCAATAATTAACAAATTGGAGAATTTTTAGGGAATAACTATACGTTTCTGATTTCCATTCCCCTTAAATAGGAAATTTATCATATTTTTAGAGTATATCTTTTATATATATGTTGTACAATTTGTAATTCAAAACCAAGTCGTAGATTATGGAATATTTACTAATCCTTGAGTAACTATGAAAATTTCTAAATTGGTAACATACTTCTCCTCCAACTGCTTCATTTTTCCTCTGTAGTATACTTCTTGGTCAATCAATCTTATCATAGTTTCCACATGCCTTGCTTTTTGTTGAAATACTCTCATATTCCTTTCCATTCAGACAAAATACACTGTCAGCCAAGCTAATTCTATATATATGTGTGCTCTGGCAGAGTTCCTATTGCATTTTCAATTGCCCAGGTAATTTTCTCATTCCGTATATAGGGTTCTCTATTCACAACTTGCCACTGTAGGATCTTCTTCCATATCCCAGCTGCTATTGGACATGTGAGCAATAGATGGTTGATTGTTTCAGATGCTTCAGAACACAAGGGACATGTAAGATAATCCACTCTGCACCACTGAGCTATTCTATCTCTTGTCTGGAGCCTACTATATGCATAGTTAATTGTGTATATTGTGTTATGTACGTATACAAGCCATATATTTGTATAATATGCATATACATATTATATGTAATATAAATATCGTATATACATTTCATATAAATTATATTATTTGTATACACCATATATACAACATATATTACATTACCATCTTATATACAATTCATATTTATGTACACCATATAAATCTATATACTAGTTCTTTGACACGTATTCCATGCTAATTGGTAAATATTTTAAAAATTATACTAAATGTGCGATGAATTGTACAAAAACTGACGAGAAAAAAATGCAATCTCAAATTGATGAACAATGAGCTTCTTCATTCGATATTTATCAATATTACTGCACAATTAATCATACTGAAAAATTGCTATCAAATGAATTTCAATAGTAATATTCGACAACTTCAATTATACAATTCTTATAATATATCAAATAATTTGGTGGATAGTAATTTCTTTTTTAAATATGTCAATAAAGCTTTTGCCTTCTTCAAGAAATTATTGTCCAATGAGAGTAGTGTTTCGTAGAAGCTATATATAAATAAATTCAATCAATGCACCTTCCTTAGGATGGCTAGTAGCTCATTGTGATTTTCATGGTATATATTTATGCATAAGTAGTACTTTATTTGTGATAGAGGTAATAATTGTGAAATAATTTATTGTTGTATATGAATCATAATTATACGTTTCATGTAACATTTATCTTCGTGTTTGATTCAAAATTATGAGTCCTTTTTTAATGGGCTAAAAGTTATCATAATTATATGTGGCCTAGTCAATATTAAGAAAGCCTTCGAAGGCTTCCACGTGTCATCGATTTGGTTTGCACAGAAGACGAAGGCGAGGTCGAGGTGACTCCACAGAGGACAAAGGTGAGGTCGAGGTGACTCAACAGAGGACGAAGATGAGGACGAGTACTCCCTTCAGTAAAGTAGTAACGGCTAAGTTTTAGAAATAAGCCCCCCCAGAAAATATTCCAGGGATCCTCCCAATTGTACTATTTAGGGTTTTTATGGCCAATGTACCCTTATAAATAGAAAGGTATGTAATTGTAGAAGTGATTGAATACTCATTGTAAAAAATAATACATTGACATTCTCTGAAAATTCTTCCTTTATCACATATATACAAACTTTACCTTTTTGTGTCTTGATCTATCTTTTCTTCCCCCGATAAGGAAGATCCAAATAGTAAAAGGCTCATCATCATCCCTCTTAGTCAGAAGAAATATTAAGGAATTTCACCCTTTTCGGATGACCCACATCTATTTATTTACTTAAATTCTATTTATTATTATTTATTACTATTTATTGCCATCCTCCATATTATCAAATCATTGATTATAACGTTATTGTTGTTATTTATTGCTACTCAAATAGAACACATGAGACCCTCCTACAAAAGCAGTTAATCTATCTCTTGAATATTAATATTGGCTAAGATTAACCCTACTTTATTATAATATCTGATTGTATAAACCTAAATCTAAATTTTGAGTCATACAGTTTGACGCCGTCTGTAGCGATTTTCTCAGCCAATTGTTTTGTTTCTATTGGATCTATAACTAACGTGAGTTGTTAATCTAATAAACCACAAAGTTTATCTTTTTTTTTAGTGCATACAAAAATCTCCATGGCAGGTAACCAAGGAAACGGAATGAAGGCAACAAATAATGTTCCCCTCAACCTCACCAAATGGGAAAGGTCGCCTGCACCTTTCTGAAGTGAAACTAAACCAAATGGGAAAGGAGCCTCTACGTCCATAGGAGAGGGGGCACCACCCGCTATGAAAACGCTCCTCGAAGCATGGCTAACTGATATTGTAGTCAGCATGATCAACAAACAAGCCCCATGCATGACCGTTGAAACCACCAGAGCCCACACAGTACAACGCATAAATAACCAGGACGACCAACTGAACCATCCAACCCCAGGTAACACTCACATGATTACTGACAATGCAGGTGATAGCGTCCTCACCGCCATGCCGAAAAGAATAGAAGAAATGGAAAATGAGAACAAGGTACCCAAAGAACAAATGAGAGAGCACTAGGAATGGGTAGACAAAATACTAAGTGCCCCCATTGCCATAAAGGGACGCCGGTAGGTTTATGGAATAGCCGTACAACAAGGAAGAAACTCCACATGCCATACCAAAGACTTTCAAGATACCCCCATATATTAGAATCTACGACGGGACGGCCGACCCCGAAGATCATATGACTCACTATGTTACCGTTGTGAAAGGCAACGACCTCACCAAAGAGCAGATGTCCTCCATCTTGCTGAAAGCATTTGGCGAAACCCTCACAGGAGGGGCGTTAACATGATATTCATAATTACGCTCGTTCCATAGAAACGTTCAAAGAGATGGCCGACAAGTTCGTGACGGCGCATGCCGGGGCAACGAAAGATGAAACAAGGGAAAACGACATCTTTGCCATTAAGCAATCCCTAGGAGAGGGATTGAGGAACTTCCTCGCCCGACTCAACAGGGTAGGATGAGCTTACCAAATATTTCTTAAGGGATGGACGTGATAGCCTTTCAGAATGGATTGAGTAGAGAGGGTTTGAGGGTGATCAGAAAGTTTCTAAGTTGGTTAACGAAGTATCCACGGGCCACTTGGGATGAAATCCACAATGCTTACTGTGCCGAGGTCAGAGTAGACAATGACAAACTCAATGGACAAACTCCGTGACTCACCTTAGTGCAATCTGAGACTAGAAAAGAACACAGGGATAATACGAGAAGAGACCATCCAGTATCGCTGGCAGGCAGGGAATGACACCAACCCTATGTCACGACACCCGTTCCCTCATTTCATTATGAAGATGGCTTGTCTAGGCCGAGATGAGGCACTCATAGGAACGATCGAGGTATGACCCCTTATTAGTTGCTCACGATTTTTGTGTGTCGCCTGCAAAAGTGGTCTACGCTCTCGAGAAGCTTGGAACAAAGGTCAAATGGCCACCAAAGATAAGGTCGGACCCAAACAAAAGGAAATCTGACATCTTTTGCGAGTTCCACCAAGAATGTGGACACAAAATAGAAGATTGCATCGCCCTAAGACTGGAAGTAGCAAACCTGCTGCATCGCATATTTAATGCATATTTATTTGCCTTTAGTCATGCAGATATGCCAGGCATCCCCAAAGAAATCACCACGCATAAGCTAAATGTCAACCCCTTTTACCCCCAGTAAGGCAGGTCCGACGAAAGTTCAGCTCCACCATCAATGTGGCCGTCCACGAAGAAGTAGAAAAGTTATTGGCAAATGGCTTTTTCAGGGATGACAAGTACTCCAAATGGATTGCCAATGTAGTGATGGTTAAAAAGAAAAACGAGAAATGGAGGATGTGCGTGGACTTCACATACCTAAACAAAGCATGCCCAAAAGATTCATTCCCGCTGCCACACATTTTCTAACTCATCGACGCAATGGCAGGACACGAGCGTTTAAGTTTTCTAGACGCCTACTCGGGTTAAAATCAAATACTCATAGAAGAAGAATACCAAGATAAAACTATGTTCATCACACATAGGGGAACGTATTGTTATAAAGTCATGCCATTAGGGTTAAAGAACGCGGGGCTACCTACCAAAGGTTGGTTCCGAAGATGTTCAAAGATCAACTTGGCAAAACCATGGAGGTGTATATCGACGACATGTTGGTCAAGTCCGTAAATGGAGAAGATGATATCGACCAATTGAAGGAAGCCTTTAACATACTAAGAAAGTACGGAATAAAACTAAACCCCTAGAAATGTGCATTTGGCGTAGCCTCGGGAAACTAATTGGGTTTCTTGGTATCACAACGAGGGATTGAGGTCAACCCAGATAAAATTAAAGCTATCAATGGGATACCAAAATAACGGGATACCCGAGTGTGTACAAGAATTTCAATAATTAAAGGCAAACTTGTCATCACCACCATTTCTCTCAAAGCCCGAGCCCAGGGAGCGCCTCCTTGTTTACCTCGCCGTCTCGGAAGTAGCGGTAAGTGAGGTATTGGTTCGAGAAGACAAAGGTACACAGTCCCAAATTTATTATATCAGTAAAACATTTGTTGACGCCGAGGCGAGGTACCCTCACCTCGAGAAATTAGCTTTGGCCCTGGTCATAGCTTCACAAAAGCTTAGACCCTATTTTCAGTGCCAACCGATCTCGGTCTTCACCACTTTCCCTTTAAGAAGCATATTACACAAACCCGAGCTGTCAGGGAGGCTGGCCAAATGAGCCATCAAATTAAGTAAACACGACATCACTTATTCCCCTATATATGTGGATTCTTATCTTCTTGCCTCGCACAACGATAAAGTCGCGAGTGCTCGCCGAATTTGTCGCAGACTTTAGCGCAAAAGTAATATTCGAGGCTGAAAAAGAAGAGACTCAAGCTTCTTTTCAAACATAGAACCTTTGGGTCCTACACACTAACAATGCATCCAATGCATGCGAGTTCAGATTTGGACTCGTGCTCGAGGTTCCCACCGGAGAGATAATTTGTCAATCCATAAGGTGCCTAGATATGACTAACAATGAAGCCGAGTATGAGGCCATAATTGTAGGGTTTAAGACTAGCACTCAAGTACGGAGCGAAGCGATTGAAGTTTCGTTGAGATTTTCAGCTTGTAGTCAACCAAGTTACTGCGACTTTCCAAATCAAAGAGTAGAGGTTGCAAAAGTATCAGACCGAGATCTATAGATTGCTACCTAATTTTGACGAGTGCCAGCTCGACCAAATTCTATGAACTCAGAACATCGAAGCAGACGATCTAGCCAAGTTGGCCGCCGCCACCAAAAGCATAACTCCTGGGGATAAGAGTGTCGTTCAGCTCGGCATTGGACCACATCGAGGTAAAATCTATAAACTTAACTTGGGACCGGCGCAATTGTATTATAAACAATTTATAGGACGACACCCTCCAAAACGACAAAAAAGAAGCAAGAAAGCTGAGAATGCAGGCCGCCAAGTACAACCTCCTTCACAACGGCTTGAAAAAGAGAGCATACGACGGCCCCTTAGAAGAATGCTTAGGTCCGAACCAAAACCAACATGTTCTCCAGGAAGTCCACGAAGGTTATTGCGGTGGTCACTACAGTGATCGAGCACTTGTCAAGTGCCTCATACGGGTCGGGTATTATTGTCCCACCATAAAAATAGTCGCCCAAGAATTTGTAAAGAAATATGAGCAGTGTCAAAAATACGCCCCGATAATTCACCAAGCAGGCAAGCACCTCTACTCTGTCACCTTTACATGGCCTTTCATCAAATGGGGAATGGACATCGTGGGACCACTTTCACCAGGATGAGGTAATGTAAGATTCCTTTTAGTTTAAACTGACTATTTCTCCAAGTGGGTGGAAGCGGGAGCGTTCACCCAAGTTCGTAAGCAAGAGGTGATCGCCTTCATATGGAAAAACGTCATCTGCCGGTTCGACCTACCCATAGAGATAAGCTGTGACAACGGGCCCCAATTCACGGGAAGAAAAACCACAAAGTTCTTCGAGAAGTGGCACATTAAAAGAATACTTTCAACTCCTTACCACTCAACCGACAACGGGCAGGCAGAATCCTCCAATAAATCTATCTTAAACATCATGAAGAAACTCGAGGATGCCAAGGGACTGTGGCTAGAAATACTCCCAAAAGTATTATGGGCGCACAGAGCGAGCATGGGAGATACACCTTATTCTCCAGTCTACGAAACATAGGCAGTAATATCAGTCGAAGTCAGAGAACCCAGCCTGAGGTACTCCCATGAAAACGACAATGACAACAACGAGAGCAGGAGACAAGATCTCGATGAGGTCGAAGAGCGATGAGATATGGCATATGTAAGAATGGTCACACAAAAACAGCAAGCAGAATGTTACTACAACAAAAATACAAAGGTTCAATTGCTCAAGATCAGGGACTACGTGCTCAAAGCCAAGACCCAAGCAAATAGGGGCCCATGAGAAGGCAAATTGGGAACTAAATGAGACGGACCATACAAAATCATAGGCAAAGCAGACAAGGATTTGTTCCAATTGGAAATGATGGAAGGGAAGCTCCTACCAAACAATTAGAGTATCATCCATCTTAAGTACATTAACTTCTGAAAAATAAGAAATGCCCCATAAGTCGTACTCTTTTTTTCCTCACTTGAGTTTGTCCCAACTGAGTTTTCTCAAGGAGGTTTTTAACAAGGTGACGAGTGGGACACTTCAAATTGAAGTACACGAGAACAGACATATCATTCATTGCCTAACCCCTCAAGAATCTCCAAGCCAAATAATGAAGTGACTAGATATACTAGGACTAGGAATGGAATGCCAGTTAGCATTCAAAAGTTGTAATTTTCTCCAGATATTTCATAAGGAAAAAATGATGTAATCAGAGAAACGACGACTAAATAATAAAGATGCACGTTTATTGGAACTTCTCTCCAAAATGATAAATTCGACCAGCTCGAACAACACTTATCGGTCCTCGACCACGACTTAACAAAAATGGTACGTTCGACTAGCTCGAACAACACCTATCAGCCATCGACCCTAACTTAATAAATGGAAAGTTTGACCAACTTGAACAACTCCCACTGGCCCATGGCCATTGCCTAATCAAAGGTACGTTCGAACAGCCTGAATGACTCTTATTTAGCCTAAGACTATAACTTAAACTTAAAGGTACATTCGACCATCTCGAACAACACCTATCGGACCTCGATCCCGACTTAATTAAAGTTATATTCGACCTGCTCAAACAATAACTATCGTCCCTCTGCCTTGACTCACTTAAAGGTACATTCGACCAGCTTCAAAAACACCTATCGGACCTCGGGCACGACTCACTTAAAGGTACGTTCAACCAGCTCGAACAATACTTATCGGCTCTCGGCCACAATTTAACTTACAGGTATGTTCAATTGATTCTACCGAAGGCCGATACGTCCCACAGCTGATCAACACCATGGATATCTCTACCTAGAGGATAACAACGAAGAAAGGAAGTGCAGGAACAAAACACACGAGTATAGAAGTAAAAAACAAGTATAGAAACAAAGATAAGAAATGTGCGTATAAAACAAGAACCAACTTTAATATTTAGATAAAGAGTCTTTACAAGGGCTCTCGAAGACACTAACATAAAAATATACAAGAAGTTAAATAAAAACAAAGGAAGAATATCTAGTGGCAATCACTACCCGGACCTCCGACATCCTCTTCATCCTCGCTTCGACCATAAGCGGAGTCATACCAAGCGCTATCTGTGAGCACCTAATTTTTGCCTTAATGAAATCACTCCTAAAAAATATTCCAAAATATTTTTCTTTAATTACTTCATAGAATTGTAGGAATTTTTCTTCACTTTTATCCAATTTGTTTTGCATTTATTTGCATTGTTCATGCATGTTTAGAAGTGTTTTAAAACTATAGAAAATCTTTAAAAAAAATAATTGACTCTTCATATCATAGCATTTTAGATCTTAATTGTATTTAGGATTTAATTACGTTAATTAAGTGCATTATCAAATAAAAATCACAAAAAAATACAATATCCATTTTTACATTATTAGCTTTTAGTTTTAAATTAATAATTCCTTTTCATTAGTGTTAAGTTAATTAATTATTTAAATGTTAGAAAATAGTAAGTAGGTCAATTGTGCAAAATAGGATTAATTTAGAATATTGAGTAAAGTGGATACAATTTGAACTTGAATAATTGTTTGTAGAAAGAAGGGAAAAAGGGGTTGTTTTGAGTGTACAATCGGACTGGGCCAACTCCAAATGGCCCAATTGACTTAAATCCGCCCCAGTCCATCCCAAAAACCCGTTCCATGTTCCTCTTAAATTAAAATGTCGCCATTTTACCCCAGCTAATCCTACCCCTTCATCTCCCTTAATCCAACGACCACGAACTTATCATCCAATTCCCTTATATCTGTCCGAAACCACCCGATAAACCCTAAACAAACCCCTCATTCTCTCATCTCTCTAACTCTCTTACCCTAGACGCCTCCTATCACTCAAGAACACCCGCCGGCGGTGCCACACCAAATGATCCCAATTTAACACCATATAATCCCCATCCCCCTCGTTCCAAATCCTTTATCCGTTTTTCCTTAATCTGTCTCTAATGCTACGTATAGTAGATCTAAGATTTTGCCAAGAACCAATATGTCCCTGTTTATTTTTGCGGTGATTTCAACTCGCTTTGACCTAGAACCTACGACAATCAGTTGTTCTTGACAAGAACAATTGATTGACATTGGTTTTGGTTCATTCCGAAGCCGTCAGACTTTCTTCAACTAGCCGCTGACTAGCCGAGCCTCTCAATCACCTCTATCAAATCGTATTCCTTTACATAGGTACATCCTCACCTTATTCTATCTCATTTTGGTCTTATTTGTCTTAAGGAAAAATAAAATTAAAAAAAAGAAAAAAAAAGGAAGAGTCTGTTAGGTTTAATTAGAATTGCTTGTTGAATGTTAAAATTAGCCTAATTAAATTAGCTTTAGCATATAAGTTAGTTAATTAACCCGTAGATTAACATTTAGTTTAATATATTTGTATATTTGGATTTCTTAGTTGGTCGCATGATTATAAATGTAATTGCATGTTAACTAGTTTTAATTGCACAAATTGTTAGTTTAATCAACTTTTGGGTTTAATTAGATGTTGGAACATGTTGTTTGTTAAAATTGTTTGCTAGGATAAATCGCATCACTGTTTACCTCGTTTGATCTATGTATTTGCTTGATGACCCTATTTTGTAAATATTAAAAACTTGATGGAGTTAATTGAAAACAAGGAAACCTAGGAGAGTCTTTGAGATGTTTCTAGAAGATAAAAAGAATGCTGAACAATAGAAAAAAGGACAGCTGTTAGAAAAAGATGCTAAAAATAGGACAGTTTTCCAAAAGCTATTAAAAACTATGCTTCCTCCACTAATTTTCAGTTGACAGACCCTATATTCTCTTTGATTTTTTCTCACATAGAGCACACCCTTACACTCTATATAAGGGACCTGCACACACAAGGGAGAATAAACACTCATTATTTTGCATTTCTTAGGCATATCCCTTCATTTTTATTGTTTTCTCACAGAAAAATAAAAAAAGATTAAAAGTTGTCTCTGATTTTGTTTATTTGCCGAAATTTCTGAAGTTTTCTTTAAAGTTATTTGGGTTAAGAAGTTGATGTTTCTCTGCTGATTCTGTATTGCTGGGTTTCATCCTTCATTTCTTAGCCTTTATTTGGCTAGTTTGTTGGATTTACGTGCAAATAGCGTGTTGTTCCTGTGTTGTTGAGTTGCATCTTTCACTCCCATATTTTATTCAGCTTTTGTTCAATTATTTCTGCTATTAGGTATGTAGATTCACATTTGCTCTACCTTATTTTGAGTTTAAGAATGAAATCTTAGTTTGATTCATGCTCTCTTAGCGTTTGATTTCCTACATATAGTATTTTAGTTGTTAAATGTATTTGAAACGGTTTCTCCATAATAGATTGCTGGTGATAATATTTTCAATGTTGTTTAAGTTTGCTTATTGTGAACCATGATTTACTTTCTTTAAAATGAAATTCATGCTTTAATATGTTGTTTAATTAATATGGTGTTGTTGTTTGTCTGTGGGTACAGTAAGTTAATTTGCAAGGATAGCCCATTGGCTATCCCCTTGAAAATCAAACATAAGCTTTGAGAAAGAAGTATCATACCATTAGAGGTGGCTTCTGTCCTGAAGATTCGAACAAAAAGGGAAAGCATAGAGTTGGATTTGTGCTAATGGAGTAGTGTAGTTTATGTTATGACTAGCCAAATGTATGATGTAAATTTGGACTGTTAATCGATTTTTGGATATGTAATTCTTCACTAGTTAATATCGCCGAGTCCAATTCAGAGGCCCAAGTCCTCGACCTAAAACTTTGAACTGGGATGTATTTTAATCCATGATAGAACGAGTCAGTTTGGAAAAGGGCAGATATGTCCACCCTGTGGTATTTAATATCCTAGAATCACCCATTTACTAGTCTCGGTTTAAAGTGATAGACTCTCTTGCTTAAATGTTATTGATTCATTATGTAATGTTAAATTTGAAACTCCAATGTTTAGTTGACTTAAATGGTTTGGTGTTATAAGAATACAATTTTAGTAGTATGAATCAAATGTCAATTGTATTGAAGCTGACTCTTTTAGATGAAATTATCAACTTTAGAATTCTCATGAACCAACAAGTTTCTTTCGACAATAATCATAAGCTTGGAATTCCAAGCATTTCTTTAGACATTATGCCCACATTCTTCTATAATAATTTCCATAACTCATGACCTCACACACAATTTCAAAGTAGTGCAAGAAAATAACTCATGGACACGCGTTAGTTACTTTAGGCGCGATTAATAAACCATAGAACTCGGGAGCGTCTCACACCTTCTCCCGGGTTAACAAAATTTCTTACCCAGTCTTCTGTGTTCGCAGATCAAAAATAGAGTCAATTTTCTCGATTTGGGATTTTACAATAAATCGGTGACTTGGGACACTATAATAATTATTCCAAGTGGCGACTCTAAAACATTATATAAATAATCTCATTTCTAATAATGTTACTTTAATTGGAAAAACTCCCCTATCCCTCGGAAAAAAGGAGGTGTGACAGCTCGGGCGACTCTGTTGGGGACAAGAACCCAGAATCTCTGATTCTGGGTTCAGAAATCGAGCTTAGATGACTGTTATACTTGGATTTTGTTGATTGTCTGATATTTTACATGTTTAGGCCTAATGTGCTAATTGCCGCTCATTTACCGCTTTGATATTCTATGAATTATATATAAACTGTTACGACACCCTTCTTCTCTTTGAGTCTTCTAAATCTTCTGGGAAGCGTGCGTTGCGCGTGGTTTCTTTTCTGTTAGAGTCATACCCCTAATTTTAGAACGAAGATCGGACAAGTTGCAAATCCGGTGAAGCTTCTGTATTCCTATTACACTGCCCCCTCCCCTCCCCCCCCCGGCTCGAGTTGTCCGCTCG
>AWOL01S0009409.1:27479-75871 GCA_000715115.1 Nicotiana otophora | reverse complement strand
TCCCCTCCCCCCCCGGCTCGAGTTGTCCGCTCGGGCAAGCCAGATCTAGAACAACATACTCATGATTTAAACCTAGAATAACATCGCCTCATGCTGGATCCCTAGTAGGAACGTTTGTTTGCATTACGTGCATTTAACTTTGGGGACTCAACACAGAGGTTGGGTCCATCTAGGACAGGTGTACCCAAATTAAAAGACCATCCTGATGCATTTTACGTGCTACTTGTGCATATGTTTGTTTCTGCTTGCATGTTGACCGGCTTCTAGAATAAGGAAAGAAAATCAAGAAAAACCAAGAATGAGGTAGGAGAGAGAAAATCACCTGTTTCTAAAAATTCCGGTATCCAAAATATCCCGAAACTCTGCCAAAGTTTGAAAAAAAAAGAACTCATTTTCAAAATAAGTCATATTTTCCTATTGCGTCAAAACCTACCGAACTACGCGGGTCTGATTCTCACCGAATGTGAGATACGTAGGCAACCCCTATCAGGTTCGGCCTCATGTTTTGCAAAACTAACCAAAATAAGAACCTTTTGAAACATGATCATCACCCGAGGCCGTTCTTGTCAAAAAAGCCTTAAAACGTTCTCCTGGAGCGACGAGAAGTTATTTTCGCAAGAATAGCCACAATATAAACCCAAGTCAGTCTTTTCTCCCATAACCAACCTATGTTGGCAGAAACGACCCTAAAAACTTTCCTCAAGTGCTGAAGGGCCCTATTTGCAAAAATAACCCCCTTTTTATTACGGGATTTATTGATTTGAATTTTCAAAATTAACCACTTTGTGTTTTGAAAAATGTGTCAGTTTTGATCTTTGTCCTCAATTTGTATGCAGAATGAGCACCGTTAAGAATGTACCTTTTTTGGTCATAGATGAGATTCCGCTAAGACTCCACATGTGGTGGAATGACCTGGGGGAGGCCAGCAGGCGTTCCGTTACTAAAGCGTAAGTGGGCTCACCGGTCTTCTGATGATTAAGCCCAGTGTTGATTTAATTGAGGCCCCGATACCATTTTAGGACCCGACATACAATATTTTCCACTTTTCTGACTTTGAATTGACCCCAACACTAGAGGAGATGGAAGGGTACGCTAGTTTTGACGGGAATCTCATGCACCAATATCCAGTAGCACGTAGAACTGTGACCCTTCATAAGTTTTTTGACCTTCTGAGCATTTACCATCAGGTTAAAGATGAAAATTTGGCCGAAGGTTTTTGTACATTCCACTTCTTGTATAGCTGGTATGGGGATCCCCACGGATTTGAGGCTCCGGATACTGGTTTGAGCCACCAGGGGTAGAAAAACAAGTGGGAAGAACGCAAGAGTTTAGCCTTCATAGTCGCATTCTTAGGCACTCTGATATGCCCGAGGAGTGACGAACACATAGAATTAGGACTGGAAGGAACGACTGACTTTATGGTCAAGAATGCCAATGGTACTCTTATAACGATGATTCTCGCGGAAATCTATCGAGCTTTAAGCTCCTGTCGAGCTGGTGCAAAGTTCTTTGAGGGTTGTAACTTGCTTTTACAAATGTGACTGGTGGAACAACTCTGTCATCACCTGAGATATATGAACTACGGATTAACCAGATTCAATTACATTGAAAAGTACAAAAATAGGGTAAACGGCTGTGAGTTATCGGAGGGCACCAAAGCATGGTTCACATATCTGGGTTCTTTGACCGCAAAGCAAATTGAGTGGACATTTAGTTGGCTCCCAGTTAACGAGGTTATCTACATGTCCGCCAAAGTGTGCTTTCTCTTGTTGATGGGTCTTCGGAGTATTCAGTCATATGCTCCGCATCGGGTCCTCTGCCAATTGGGAAGATACCAAACAATCCCTCATGACGAAGATCTAAGTGCACAGGTTATTGAGCTATGCCCAAGGGCTGCATTCCCAGAAAAAAAGGTTCGCCAGGTTTGGCATCAATGTAGGGTTTTAGATCCACACACTCAGGTTCAGAATTTGTCCTCTGGTGAAGTAGAGTCCAATTACACAGCATGGTATGGTAAGAGAGTTCGGGTCGATCAAGAGCTAGAACAGCCTGCCAAAAGGCCCCATGTCCAACAATTCACTGACGAAATGCAAGAACAATGGGTTTGGTTATCTAAAGAGAAGGAATACCGCACGATCATAAGCAAACTAGAAAATCAAGTCAGGAATATCAAATTTAATAGTAGTTTGCAGGCTGCCGAGGATGAAGGAGAAAAGAAAAAGTTGGCCAGGGAAAAATAAGCCCTCCAAGCTCAGATCCGGAAAATGAAAATAGCCGCCGAAACGCCGGTAAGAAGTGAGAAAGATGAAAGAATCATAGGCAATCTGAGGCAAAAAGTGCATGATTGTGGGGGTGATCTAACAAAGGCCGAGGAAGACTTGGCAAAAGCTCGAGCAAAGTTGTCAAGAGGTGCAGAAGAACAGACAAGGTTTTCCCACCAGTTAAAGCAATGATATGATAGAGAAGTCACAATTTTAAGGAAAAAGTTGGCCACCCTCGAAAATGAAATAGTTCAGCAGACAAAGGACTTCAAAACAGAAAGAGAACACTGCTATGCACTAATTTACAGAAGATAGTGTGCAGAAGTTGCAAGACCAAGACAACACAGCCATGTAGGTGCTGGGAGCCCGTGCACAACAAATTAGATGCTTGCTTCAAGAAAAGGGTGTCATTAGAATGAGGATCAAAGAAATAGTTGATTATGTTTCAATGAAGTGCCATGCATGTGAGGATATGACCAGATCTATGTTTTTTGCTTCTGTGATAACCTTTGTTCACCAGGTGATGGCCGATCTAGAGCACCTTCAGGAAGAGATTGCACACAGGCCTGCGCCGAGACCGGCTGATATCCCGCGGGACCCCGGAATAACATTGGAGGCTCTTACGTATTCTTGATTTTTTGGCTTTTGAGTCTGTATTATACTTTTTCTCGTGTCTATTCGTCTTTTCATCCATGTCGAGTCTATTTTGTTTTGAGTCTGTAAGTTTCTTTTTAGTCATCAGTATTTCCGAGTCTTTGTAATAGAAAAACCCAAAAAGATTTTTTATTAATGAAATATTGAAAAATCCAAAAAAAATTCTTTTCTTTCGTTTCGCATTTATTCCCTGAACTACGTAATGGTCTGATTTATGTAGTGTCATGATACGTAGGCAATCTCTATCGGATTCGATCATTTCCACTAATTAAACCGAGTGAAAAGAGAGAGAAAAAAAGAAAGAAATAGTGACAAAATAACAAGGGAAAAACAAAGAGCGAAAGATAACAAAAAAGAGAAGGAAAAGAAATCAAGATTTGAAATTTGATTGAAAGAAAAAGCTACAAATGAGAAAAAAGATAGCAAAAGCCAGGATGAAACACGCAACCGTTGCAAAAACATTTAGAAACGTTTAATTGTTCAGGTGCATTACATCCCAATGTATGATTCCCTATTTGTCAAATGTTTCAAAACTGACAAGGTTGCTGTGCGTGCAAATAAGATAGGTCTTGTTCAGGTGGTTGGTTTTGACGGTAAGCTGGCTTCTCACCCTTACTTTACAAGATCAAAAGGAAGTGCCACAATGTCTTTTGAAGGCAGTCTCCGTGTCATCGATCCTAAGGATAATGCCATACTGGTTATGTCCCGGCCCGAATCGGCTACTGCTGAAGAGAATAGGAGGCTGCGTCTCCGCATGTTGGAGATGTGGGACGCTTGGTCCAATGGTAGAGAACCACCAAGTTCAATCCCTGGATTTCCTGAGCTAATCCCCAGGACGAGTGGAACCACCAACATCCCCATCCCCATGTCCAACCCATCTATACCATTTGGGTACCCTACTATAATGACCAATTTTACCGGTATGCCTCCTGAGGTCCGTCCCTAGGCACCAGTTTTAGGGGTACCTTTAACATTGTTCACCGCACCGCCAGCCTTCACCATGGCACAACCAACCGTGCCTAGGCCGTGTTTTGAGCCTTCAACATTTACCTTCCAGGGACCGCAATTGCAGCCGGGCATAACTCATGTTACTCCAGACTCATATGCCTAATAGCCACCATATGAGTCCCCAATCGATCGAAAAAGAGCAACGAGGAACCCCGAGCAAGAAGAAATGGATCGAAAAATGAGAAGCCTGGAACAAAGCATACAAAACATGCAAGGCCTGAGTGGCCAAATGAGTGTCCCATGCTCTGACCTGTGTTTGTTTCCCCATGTCCACTTGCCATGTGGCTTCCAAATGCCAAAATTTGAAAAGTACGACGGGCACGGAGACCTGATCGCTCATCTGAACAATATTGTAACCAGCTGAGGGGTGCTGGTGGAAAAGAGGAGCTGCTAATGGCCTACTTTGGGGAAAGCTTTACCAAAATCGCTTCTGAGTGGTATATGGATCAAGACATTACCCATTGTAATGTTAAGTCAAGCTGCTTTGAAAGCCACCGCTCAAGCCATCCAGAACGACTCAGGGGGTTTGGCCAATCGTAAAAAGAGGGAGGAAGGAGCCATGATAACTTCGAAATTAAGAGGGCACCGCCGATTATTTGATCGCTCTTACATGCCGCCAAGAACCCCATAACACTACTATCCACACCAAGATGCAGCCTATGCCATGGCACTGCCTCATTATGCGGTGATGAATGCCCAACCTTACAAACGGCTACAACAACACTACAACCAAGCCCGAGCTCCACCTCCTATAAATAACCATCCCTACCAAGCTCCATATAACTCCCGTCCACCACAAAACACACATCAACGTAATCCACGCCCTCACGAGCCTCCGAGGAAAGACAATTTCACCCTTATTGGTGAATATTACTCTAGCCTGCTCCAGAAGTTGATCCAATTGGGTCTGTTACAACCCGTACCCTCCAATCGGTAAAACCTCGAATCCCCATCATATCGGGCTAGTACTAGGTATGCTTACCATTCAGGAGTAGAGGTCCATGAGAAAGAGGATTGTTGGACCTTCAAAAGGGCGGTTGAAAGCTTGATAGAACAAAAAAGGGTTGTGTTGAGGGACGAGGAAGTCCCTAATATGACTAACAATTCATTACCGTCTCATAACAATGGGCCTGTCATTGGAATGATTTGTGAAGATAAGAAATTTAATCCAGCATTGAAAGTTATCATTGCCGTCGCTGATTCAGAGGCAAGACCCAAAGCGGCAGTGAAACAAGCGAAAACTGAGAAGAAAATCACTCTGGTTCCTCAAGTTGAAGAAACAAATACTGGGGCAACACCTTCTAAGAATGCGATTCTCTATGTTCCTAAAGCCCCAAGAAAAGAACAACTCATTTTGAACACTCGCAAGAAATTCGAGCAAAGGAAGGCTACGCTGAATGTGCTGAGATTGTATGTTCCGAAAGGGACCTATGTGGCACGGGGGCGGGTAATTCCACCAAGGCTGACTGAGCCCGTGGTTATCAGCCACGCACCAGAAGCCCTATGAGAGGCCCCACCACAGTCCCCTGGAATTACAACAGAACAATAGTTACCTAAAAGGGGAAGGAGGTCATGGGGGAAGTGAATGATGAACCAGTCTGAGAAGTACCACAACCCAAAAGAGTTAAAGAAATCCAAGATCAACAGGGATAGACGGTTGCCATCAAAGAAGCCTGTGAGCAGCGAAGAAGCAGAAGAGTTCTTCAGAAAAATGAAAACTTTAGAATATGCAATAATTGACAAGCTCTGGTAAGCTCCTTCCCAAGTTTCACTCTTATCTCTGTTGCTGAGCTCGAACAGACACCAGAAAATTCTCCTTAAAACCCTAAATGAGGCGTATGTCCCAGTTGAAACTTCTGTTGAACAATTGGAGAGAATGGCTAAATTATTCTTTGACGTCAACAGTATTTCTTTCAGTCGCGACGATTAGCCCCTAGAGGGAGCCGCCCAACAAAGCCCTTCACCTGACTGTCAAATGTGAGGGCTATTATGTGAAGAGAGTCATGCTAGATGGTGGTTCCGGGGTCGATATTTTCCCTCTTTCAACACTCCAGAGAATGGAGATTCTAACGGAAAGAATCCGACCTAATGACATCTGTGTAAGGGCTTTTGATGGTGTCAAGAGAGATACAATAGGGGAAATCGATCTGATTTTGACCATTGGCCTCGTAGACTTCAAAGTGACTTTCCAGGTTCTGGACATGGGCACCTCATACAATTTTCTCTTGGGAAGGTCATGGATTCACGTTGCGTGAGCTGTTCCCTCCACTCCCCACCAAATGGTCAAATTTGAATACAAAAATAAGGAAATTGTTGTCCATGGGGAGGACAAGCAATCCATCTACAGAGACCCTTCAGTCCCGTGCCTTGAAGCCAGAGAAGGCAGCGAGCATATTGTATACCAGGCCTTCGAGATTATGGTTGCCGACCAATGTGAAGAAGGGGCCCCATTACCTCAACCTTTCTTGTCTAATGCCTCGGTCATGGTCGCCACTAAAATGATTAGACATGGTTACAAGCCCAGAAAGGGGCTCAGGGGTATCTCTACAAGGCATCACAGATCCTATCACTTCGATTGCCAATGAGAAGTTTTTCGGCATGGGTTTTCGAGCTGCAGAAGCCGATAGAAAATGGGCGAAAGAGAGCAAAGAAAAAGGGTGGGTCCTACCCCAGCCCATTCCGCATCTCGCCCGATCATTTTTGCAACCCAATTATGTGGAAGAAGAAGAAAAGGCTTTCGCAGCCGAAAAAATTGATGATATTTGTAAATACATGAAACAAATGCTATATGAGTCTCACATGGTCCAGCCATGGGAAGGCATGAGCACTGCTGAGGTGCAGTATATGGGACCATATGCCAAGCTTCAGAATTGGAAAGCTACCCCATTCCCTATTAGACGGGAGTCCTGGTAGTCTAGTCTTTCCATCTCTTCTACATTACGGGTTATTTCAGGGTGTAACTCGAATGTTTTTACTTTATTGTCTTTTGATTTTGATGTAAACGCTCATATCTTCAATTCAATGAAATGAAATCAAAATTTCATCGTCTATAGATGTATCTTTTCTTTTATTCTGATTTTGCTATTTTTCTTATCTTTTCCTTCTCAGTTATAATAATGCGGACTTAAATAACATGACATGCTTGCAGACTTCATGCCCAGATCCTAAAACACTGTCTAACTGTGAAATAATGAATCAAGAACTAGAATATGATGAAGATGAGGCTTTTAGGGAAATAAATCGAGAATTAGAACAATTTGAGAATAAGCCTAAGCCAAACTTAAATGAAACCGAGCCAGTTAATCCGGGAAGTTCAGAAGAGATCAGAGAAACCATGATAAGCATTCATGCTGATGAAAGAACTAGAGATGCATTGATCCAACTTTTGATTGAATTAAAAGACGTGTTTGCATGGTCCTATGATGATATGACAGGACTGAGTGTTGATTTGGTGGTACATAAATTGCCAACTTATCCTGGTTATCCACCCGTCCAACAGAAACAGAGAAAGTTCAAAACAGATATTAGTGACAAGATCAAGGAAGAAGTCACTAAACAACTGAAATCCGGTGTGATCCGAGTGGTCCGATACACCACATGGTTGGCTAATGTGGTTTCGGTGACAAAGAAAGATGAGAAAACCCGAGTGTGTGTTGATTACCGGGATCTGAACAAAGAGAGCCCCAAGGACAATTTTCCCTTGCCAAACATCCACATTCTTGTTGACAACTGTGACAAACATGAGATACAGTCTTTCGTAGATTGTTATGCTGGGTATCACCAGGTTCTGATGGATGAAGAAGATGCATAAAAGACGACTTTCACCATACCTTGGGGCACTTACTGTTACAGGGTCATGCCATTTGGTCTGAAAAATGCCGGGGCAACCTACATGAGAGCTATGACTGCCATCTTCCATGAAATGATGTACCAGAATTGAGGTGTATGTGGATGATGTGATCATTAAATCCAGAACACAAGAAGACCATGTGCAAGATCTGAGGAAGTTCTTTGAGCGTATGCGCAGGTATAATTTGAAATTGAACACAGCTAAATGTGCATTCAGAGTTCCATCTGGGAAACTTCTAGGGTTTATAGTCAGTCAGAGGGGTATTGAATTAGATCCAAAAAAGATAAAGTCTATTCGGGATTTATCACCTTCGAAAACCAAGAAAGAGGTCATGAGTCTACTAGGGAGGTTACATTACATCAGAAGATTCATTGCTCAGCTTACTACCACGTGTGAGCCCATATTTAAGTTACTGAAGAAAGACACGGTGATCAAATGGACAGATGAGTGTCAAATCTTCCAGTGTTGGTTCCGCCTGAGCCAGGAAGACCTTTGTTCTTGTACCTTACAGACTTGGAAAAGTTTTTCGGTTGTATCCTGGGGCAACACAATGTGACCGGGAAGAGAGAGCAAGCCATATATTATCTGAGCAAGAAGTTCACCAATTATGAGGCCAAGTACACATTATTGGAAAGAACTTGTTGTGCCCTAACTTGGGTCGCCCAGAAACTCAGACATTACCTGTTGGCCTACACAACGTATATCGTAACCAGAATGGATCCTCTGAAGTATATATTCCAAAAATCGATGCCTATGGGAAGGTTAGCAAAATGGAAAATCTTGCTCACCGAGTTTGACATTGTCTATGTCACTTGCGCGGCGATGAAAGCCCAAGCATTGGCAGATCATCTAGCGGAGAACCCGATCGATGATGAATATCAACCCCTGAGCACTTACTTTCTAGACGAGTAAGTGAACTCAATCGAAGTTATTCCAGAGAACACCAATGTTTGGCATATGTTCTTTGATAGAGCTGTAAATGCAAAAGGTGTTAGGATCGGAGCAATTCTGATTTCTCCTACAGGTCAACACTATCCGACCACAGCCTGACTTCGGTTCTTCTATAAAAACAACGCCGCCAAATATGAAGCCTGCATCATGGGCATGAATATGGCAGTTGATCTGGATGTAGATGAATTGTTAATCATGGGGGATTCTGATTTGATCATTCGGCAAGCCTAAGGCAAATGAGAAACTCGAGACATCAAACTCATCCCATACATGCAACATGTGGAAGTTCTTAGCAAATAGTTCAAGTTCGTCGAGTTCAGGTACATTCCTCGATTCCATAATGAGCTAGTGGATGCACTAGATACTTTGGCCTCAATACTGCCGTACCCGGGTAATGTTCATATTGACCCACTGGAAATCCAAATTCAAGAAAGGCATGGTTACTGTAATACAATTGAAATAGAACCAGATGTTCAACCATGGTATCATGATATCAAAAGGTTTTTGAAAATAAAGGAATATCCCGAGCATGCCAGTGGAGATCAAAAGATAACTATCAGAAGGCTTGCCAGTGGTTTCTTTTTGAGCGAAGAGGTCTTATACAAAAGAACTCCATATCTGAATCTTTTGAGGTGCGTAGATGCCCGAGAATCTAATAAGATCATGAACGAAGTGCATTCGGGAACATGTGGGCCCACATAAATGGATATGTCCTTGCAAAGAAAATCCTTCGGGCAGGTTACTACTGGATGACCATGGAAAATGATTGCTTCAGTTTGTCCGGAAGTGCTATCAGTGCCAGATATACGGTGACCTGATTCATGAACCGCCTTCGGAGTTACATCCTATGTCAGCACCTTGGTCATTCGTTGCGTGGGGCATGGATGTCATTGGGCAAATCGAGCCGAAAGCTTCAAATGGGCACAGGTTCATCTTGGTTGCCATTGATTATTTTACAAAGTGGGTCGAAGCAGTCACTTTCAAAGCCGTCACCAAGATATCAGTGGTGGACTTCGTGCATTCTAACATTATTTGTCGTTCTGGTATTCCTAAAACTATCGTTATAGATAATGCTGAAAATTTGAACAGCCACTTGATGAGGGAGGTATGCGAACAGTTTAAAATTACACATCACAACTCTACTCCTTATCGGCCCAAAGCTAATGGTGTTTTTGAAGCTGCAAACAAGAATATCAAGAAGATCCTCAGGAAAATGATTCAGGGTTCCAGACAATGGCATAAAGAATTGCCATTTGCACTATTGGGATATCGCACAACCGTGCGCACATCAGTTTGGGCCACACCTTATTATTGGTTTATGGCACTAAAGCCGTAACACCTGCAGAAGTTGAGATACCCTCTCTTCGGATTATTGTTAAAGCCGAGATCGAGGATGAGGAATGGGTCAAAACCTGTTTGGAATAGTTGACCATGATTGATGAAAAGCGGATGGCCGCAGTTTGCCACGGGTAATTGTATCAACAAAGAATGTCCCGAGCCTACAACAAGAAAATGCGGCGCAGAAAATTTGAAGTGGGGCAACTCGTTCTGAGACGTATTCTCCAGCATCATAAAGAAGCCAAAGGGAAATTTTCTCCAATTTAGAAAGTTCCTTACATTATAAGAAAAGTGTTGCCAAAGGGAGCGCTGTATTTGGGAGACATCGAAGGAAATGACCCTGAGACAACGGTCAATGTAGATGCGGTCAAAAGGTATTACATTGATTACTTTCACAACTTTAACATGTTTCGATTGGGATTACGAAGACTTTCTTTCTCACTATCCAACCACTACCAATACTTTGCAAACCCTTTGAGTCGGTTCTCTTTGTTTGATTACCCTCTTTGGAACTTGAAAGTGTTATTGAAAACAATAAGAAAAAAGAATAAAAAATAATAAATAAATGAAATGACAAATGAAAAAAAGAGGAGAAAGGTAAGGAAAAAGAAAGAGAAAAGAAAATTATAAAAAAAATGAAATAAAATAAATTTTAGAAAAACAAAGTTTCTTGAACTATGTTTGACTTGATTCCGAAAGGATACGTAGACAGCCTCTCTCTGGGATTCAGTCACACCAAAACAAAAAGCCACATTCCCCCAAAAGTTGAAACTGGGACAAATGTTACAATGGCTCGGCGATAGTTTTGCCTGGAAGGTTCCAAAGTTGTAATTCAATCCAAATCCTTTTTACCCAAATCCTTTTCAAGTCCTTCCGATCAATCAACGAGAATGTTCAAAAATTGGAGGATACAGTCACTTGAATCGGATGCCACCAAAATGAGAAAATAAAATGAGAGAGTCATATTGGTGAAAACCCTCACGGGCACCATAGAGCGATGACGAGCAGGGAAAATGAAAATGAGAGTTTTGTTAGTGAAAACTCGTAAAGAGCACTATAAGGCGATATTGAGAAAAGAAATGAGAGAGGTCAGTTAGTGAGAACCCGCAAAGGGCGCCACTGATCGAAAATGCGGATTACCGCAGCCATTGGCATCGACATAGTCCTGGGAAATATTTTTCGGTTTCGAGGCAAATGTTTTGATGAATTTCTGAGAGTCAGATAAGTCCTTCTTTCCTTTCCCTGAGAGGGATACTTATTGTCTAAATTCATTTGTCAATTCTATTATTTGTTTTTCTTTGAATTCCTTTCGGTCTAACTCTGTTCCAAAACTAAGGCAAAGAATGGATAGAAAGACCGATTTACAGGGCTTTCATTTGATACAAGCTAATATATGCAAGAGGCACCCAACCTCGGCAGGGGCATCAAGTCAACCCCAAATGGCCATGTGGCTGATGTTTTGAAATCAAAAACTCTTGAAAGGAGGAAATAAAATTGAAAGCACCTACAAGGGAAAAATGAAGTTGAAAAGGTTAACTTCCAAGTGACTAACCGTCTTGGCAAAGTTTGAAAAGCCAAAGGTTCCTCAATGCTCTGAAGTTAAAATTGGAAGAAAGAAGTCAAAAGCCTACAAGGGCAAATTGAAGTTGAAAAGGTTAAGTCCCAAGTGGCTAACCGTCTTCGCTAAGTTTGAAAATCCAAAGGTTCCCCAATGCTCTGAAGTTAAAATTCGAAGAAAGAAGTCAAAGGCTTACAAAGGCAAAATAAAGTTGGAAAAGGCTAAGTCCCACGTGACCGACCGTCATTACGAAGTTTGGAAAAGCCAAAGGTTCTCCGGGGGCAGAAATGCAAGTGGTATTCAAGAAACAACTAGTGGAAGGATGAAGTCATCATCAAAAAAAGATGGGCAAAGATCAAGTGACTGAAACACTCAAGGCCGCAAAACAAACCACCGTATCAAACTAACAATTGGTCTTTGTTTGAAAAACAGGAAACATGTGCAGTCAAAAGAAACCTTGCAAGAAGCAGGTGCAATAAACAAAACGAGATCGCGCGAGAGCTACAAACAGCTCTGCAACAGCAACAACTCTTAAAGGGAAGTCTTCTTCAAATTCTTTCCCGCATTTATACATTCTCTAAAAAATAATTTAAAAATAAATAAATTAAAATGATGAAAAATAAAGAAAAGAAATGAAGTTCAAAATCATGGTAGTATAGGGTACACCAATCCCTAGTTGCATTTCCAACATAGGGTCTCTACTTCCTAGCTGATTTTATTTTAGACATAGGGTATCCACTCCCTAGTTGCTTTTCTAACCTAAGGTCTTCACTCCCTAGTTGATTTTATTTTAGACATTGGGTCTCCACTCCCTAGTCGCGTTTTACAACATAGGGTCTCCACTCCCTAGTTGATTTTATTTTAGACATAGGGTATCCACTCCCTAGTTGCTTTTCTAACCTAAGGTCTTCACTCCCTAGTTGATTTTATTTTAGACATAGGGTCTCCACTCCCTGGTCGCTTTTCAAACATAGGGTCTCCACTCTCTACTTGATTTTATTATAGACATAGGGTCTCCATCCCTTGTAATTTTTCCAACATAAGGTCTCCACTCCCTAGTTGATTTTAGTTTAGACATAGGGTCTCCACTCCCTAGTCGCTTTTCCAACATAGTGTCTCCACTCCCTAGTTGATGATATTTTATACATAGGATCTCCACTCCCTAGTCGCTTTTCCAACATAGGGTCTTCACTTCCTAGTTGATGATAAATTAGACACAAGGTCTCCACTCCCTAGTCTCTTTTCCAACATAGGATCTCCACTCCCTAAGTGATGATATTTTAGACATAGGGTCTCCAATCCCTAGTTGCTTTTCCAACATAGGGTCTTCACTCCCTAGTTGATTTTATTTTAGACATAGGGTCTCCACTCCCTATTCGCTTTTCTAACATAGGATCTCCACTCCCTAGTCGATTTTCCAACATAGTGTTTCCACTCCCTAGTTGATGATATTTTAGACATAGGGTCTCCACTCCCTAGTCACGTTTCCAACATATGGTCTCCACTCCCTAGTTGATGATATTTTATACATAGTCTCCACTCCCTAGTCACTTTTCCAACATAGGGTCTTCACTCCCTAGTTGATGATAATTTAGACATAGGGTCTCCACTCCCTAGTCGCTTTTCCAACATAGGGTCTCCACTCCCTAGTTGATTTTATTTTAAACATAGGGTGTAATGATCCGGACGGTTATTTTTGAGTATTATATCCCTGTTCCCCTATTTACTGCTCAATTTATGCTTTACAGTTGTTGTATGACTTGCCGGGGTAATTGCTTTGGGTCCAGTGAAATTTTGAAATGAATTGATACACTTAGTCTCTATGATGAAACTTAAGTTGAAAAGATTGACTGGATGTTGACTTATGTGTAAACGACCCCGAAATAGAGTTTTAATGATTCTAATAGCTCCGTGTGGTTTATTTATGACTTAGGAGCATGTCCGAAAAATTATTTGGAAGTCCGTAGTTAAATTAGGCTGTCAGCATCTAATTCTGAAAATTTGAATAGTGGTCCGTTATGTCGTTTATGACTTGTTTGCAAAATTTGAGGTCAATCGGACTTGATTTGTTAGGTTTCGTCATCGAATGTAGAAGTTGAAAATTCTTAGTTTCATTAAGCTTGAATTGGGATATGATTCGTTGTTTTAGCGTTGTTTGATGTGATTTGAGGCCTCGACTAAGTTCATATAATGTTTTAGGACTTGTTGGTATATTTGGTTGAGGTCCCGGCGGCCTTCAGATGATTAACAGATCAAATTCAGACTTAAGGAAATGCTGGAATTTTTCTGTTGCTGGTGTCTTCACACCTGCGCATGAGGAACTACAGGTGCGGCCCGCAGAAGTGAGCAGCCCTTCGCAAAAGCGGATTGGGCACTGCTAGACAGGAGCAGCATATGTGGAATTTTGCGCGCAGAAACGGTGACACTGATTGCAGAAGCGGAAGGAACCTGCACAGAAGCGCGACCGCAGAAGCGGTCCTGAACATCGCAGAAGCGATCACTGCCGGTCAAGGCTGTCTCATTGATGCGAGCCTGTTACGTAGAAGCGATGGTCGCAGATGCGACCTAGTGTCCGCAAATTCAGAAACACTGGGCAGAATGCCTTATATTCAAGGGTTCAACATTTTTATCCATTTTCGGATTTTGGAGCTCGGTTTGGCCGACTTTGAAGAGGATGTTTTCCACACAACTTGGGGAAAGTATTCTTGACTCCCTTGTGATTAGATTTCATGAATTAATCTTCATATTTGGTGTGGAATTTTGCGTGCATAAGCGGTAAGACTAATCACAGAAGCGGAAGGAACCTCAGATGCGAAGGAACCAGCGCAGAAGCACGACCACAGAAGCGGTCCTGGACATCGCAGAAGCGATCACTACTGGCCAAGGCTGTCTCGTAGATCTTATCCTGTTACACAGAAGTGATGGTCGCAAATGCGACATAATGTCCGCAAATGCGGAAACGCTGGGCAGAATGCCTTATATTCGAGTATTCAACATTTCTATCCATTTTCGGATTTTGGAGCTCGGTTTGGGCGACTTTGAAGAGGCATTTTACACACAACTTGAAGTAAGTGTTCTTGACTCCCTTATGATTATATTTCATGAATTAATCTTCATATTTGGTGTATGATTGTCGAATCTTCAAGAGAAAATCGAAGGAATTTCCATAATTTCACAAAAAGAATGTTTGAATTTTGAATACCGATTCAGAGTCGGATTTGAGTAAAATTAGTATGGTTGAACTTGTAATTGAATGGGTTGTCGGATTTTGTGAGTTTCGTCGGATTCCGAAACATGGGACCCACTGGCGATTTTGAGTGTAATTTCAAAATTTTGTGTGGAAAATTAGTATTTTGATATGGAATTAATTCCTATAATTTGTGTGGACTGAACAAAATTAATTGTGACTAGATTCGAGCTGTTCAGAAGTCGATAAGCGAAGAATGGAATTTTTGGAGCATTGTTTAGCTTGCTCGACATTGAATTCGCCTTATTCGAGGTAAGTAACTCTTCTAATCTTGGAGCTGAGGGTATGAACCCTGACTATACGTGTTATGTGTTTGGTGTTGAGGTGACGCACATGCTAAGTGGCGGGCGTGTGGACGTGCACCGTGTGAATTGTGACTCCATTATTTCTGTAGTACTGCGCAGTTACCTGGACTTATATGTGATCATGAAATCTCTACGTACTAGAGTTATCGAGCTGTGATTCACGTTAGAAACCATATCTGGGCTATATGCTTATTCTGTTGGGACCCACTGAGGTCATTACTATTGTTGAGTTATTTGATTACATTGCAATGTCATATTCATTCATTGCATATCATATCTCAGTCTCTGTTACTATTTATTGATACATCATATCATGATTTTGGGCTAGTCATGTCATTGTGAGCCCGAGAGACTGGAGAGGTTGATGACTGAGTGAGGCTGAAGGCCTGATTTTGAGATATTGATAATATAGCACATGAACTGTCCATGCGGATTTTAGCGCTTGGGATGAAGGAGCCCTTCCGGAGTCTGCACACACCCCCAGTGAGCGCGGTTGATTTATATTATGGGATGGATCTTCCCTGGACATGGATCTTGTCTGAAGCATTTATACCCGGGGATAGATCTTTCCCATGGGCTGGATTGGCCCTACTCGGTACTGAGTGAATGATGGTCAGTTGATGTATATATTTTGGGATGGATCTTCCCTGAGCTGGATTGGCCATATACAATACCGAGTGATTGAGCATGATAAGTGAAAAGTGTGAGATAATGAGATTGAGTACTCTGAGAGTGTGAGTACATGAGTTCATCTCTGAGATACATTGCGTTGACATGTACACATGAGATACAGGCATAGAGATGTATTTTATAGTGCTATCTGGAAAGAAAAATAGAGCATCTTATCTATGGTTTGAAAGGATTTGTTTGGGAAAAATTATTGTTTACAAGCTTACTCATATTGTTGGCAACTTCGGTAAATGACTTGGGTTTTCATTGATATACTTGAAAGGCGGAACTATTGTTCAAAAATCATGAATAAGCTGAGCATTCTATCTCTGAGTTACTTCTTTTATTCCTTGCTTTACGTTGGTATGGACTGTTGTTGGCTATTGGATTTGGACCAACCTTTGTTCCAGCTCTTCACTACTTTCAACCTAAGGTTAGGCTTGTTACTTATTGAGTACATGGGGTCGGTTATACTCATACTACACTTCTACACCTTGCGTGCTGATGTTGGTTGTTGATGTTACTGTGATCGACGGGAAATGGAATTGAAGACATATATGCGTTCCGGTGGTAGCTGCCTCTTGTTCATGGTAGACTTAGATTCATAAAAATTTGTTTATATACATTTCAAATAGATGATATATTTATTACATATTATCTTTGTAAATTCTAATCTTAGAAGCTCATGATTTGTACTACCAGTCCTTGGGGAATGTATAAGATTTAGATATTTCTTTTACTTAATTGTCTTGTTAAATTTCATTGGAATTGGATAGTTGATAACTAGCTTACCTAGCGGGTTGGGTTAGGTGTCATCACGACTAGTTGAATTTTGGGTCATGACAAGGTGGTATCAGAGCTCTAGGTTCATAGGTTCTACAAGTCATGTGCAAGTGTCTAGTAAAGTCTTGCGGATCTGTATGATGACGTCCATACTTATCTTCGAGAGGCTACACGACATTTAGGATAATTTTCCATCTTTCTTTCTGTGTCGTGCGAAATTGATTCAGCTTGAAACATAACTCTTTGAATTCCTTCCATGCATTGGTATGCGCACATGAGCGCTCGGTATCAACTGTGCTTCGACGGCTTGTGATTCTATGGATGAAGTGCGAGATCTAATTTCTATGTGCTGATGATGGGCCAGTCTGGAGGACTTGAGACCGGGTTATGACTGTGGATTGAGCACAGGGATTTCGGTTGTTTGACCACGTGCTTTTGGACTTATAAGTATGATAATGTCCCTACGAGTGGAATTTGTGGCTCGATGAGCGGTGAAATGGCTTTGTGATGGGTATGATATGACCGCGAGATGTGTTAAGACAATTTGAATGTGACGGGAAGTGTTTCCTTGAAATGTAAAGACGGGTCCATTGGGTGCTTGATTTTCGTTTTGATGTGACGTACATTCTTGAGTATGAATGTTTTGAAGGATCTATCTCGTTGTTAAATTTTGGGACAAATTAAATTCTCATGTCTTTTTAATGAGCTTGGACTCAGATAGACTAAGTGATTGCATAGTAATTGGGACTGCGAAAGGGTATTACAATATACCAATTTAAGGCTAAGTAGTGAGTTATCCCTTGCGGGGTAATCTACGTAGGTTTGCTCCTTATGAAGTGAGTGGAGAGTTTCTTATCTACCAGCGGGATATGTGTTGAGATTTGAATTTAAATTCGGTTGATAAAGTTGACTTGACTGTCAAGAGAATAAATGCGAGTTTAGCGGATGATTGAGGTATCTTATGGTTGGTGTTGCATGAGCTTAAAAATATTTTTTGTTGAACTAACTGCTATATTATGGCAGTAATAGAGTATGTGTATTGTGGGTTATGGAACGTTTTATTCTATGGCTTTGAGCCAAGTGGGGGCGCCTGCTGCGGACAGTTTAATTTCATGGTTATATATTAAATTTTAGTTTTGGTCTGAGGCATACTTGTGGATTAGTTATGACTTGCAGAAGATGAGATCAAGGATGATTCGAGTACTAAAATTCCTAAATAGGGTTATATTGAGCTTTATGAGTATATAAAAATCATGGGATAAGTGAGTTATTATTTGTGAATGATGTAGTGTGCACGGAGTATGAATTTGATCAGCGGTGTTAAGGTAGGGTTACCTCTTTGAGTGTTGCTGTGCTAATGGGGCACGTGTCTTTCAGCCCGTTTGGGCGGTGCAATTTAGAATTGAGCAAAGTGGGTGACTCTTGAGAAGGTGCTAATGGATTCAAAAATGATTAAGTGGCAACTGAAATTTTTTGGATTCATATATCGCTAGAATCAGTTATTTATATTGGATGGTGTCGGGACTTGCAATGATTCTGTATGACTATGGATTCTACATTTCGGTATAAGAAAGGGAAGAGTAATAATTTTAAATTCACATAAGGTATTTTTAGAGTGGACGTTTCGGTTGTGGTACTTATGGGGGTGCTTAAGAAGAATACAGTAACTTACATGCCTTAGGGCGATCCGATGTTATGTTAGTATGTCTTGTAGTGACCTTTGGGTAAGGATCATAGTGTTCTGACAAGGAAAAACATCAACTTGAGGGTAATGCAGAAGAAATTCGAAGGAAATAGGATAACTGGGTAGTAGGCTTGACCAATATGGTAATGGTATGCTCGGTTCTTGTGGGTAATTAGATGTGATATGTTATACGGGGTTAAGCTTTACATGTATAAGATGGCAGTTCAGTCTTGAAGGGAAGGTCGCGAAGTTTGGACAGAATGGCCAGCTTCAGTTATTTAGACGAATGTTATAATTGCTCGATAATTCCAGAGAAGTGTGCGCATTTCAGAAGGGGCATTATGTTTTGACTTACGAATGTTCATCGGTATTGCAGTACTCACATGGTTGATAGACTGCTGATAATCAAATAAATGCTATGTGGCAGGGAAGAATTATGAAAGTATTCCTTGTGGGATGATTGTGCATGAAAGATGTGTTAGTCATTCAAATGCTAGAATTGGGATCAGTTAAGATGATTCATGTGTCCTATAAATTTGGAAGCTGGCAGTTCTCAGAAGCATATTGTTTCAGGGTTGTGACCTGTTTGAGGTGAGTATTTTATTTAAACTCAGTGGAGGTACTAGTTACGTTAATTATTTGTGATAGCTACGCGCTATGATGTGCATATAGATGATGTGTGAGCCCATGTGCGGGCATCGAGGCAAGTATCCATACTCGGAAGAATTATTAGGCTATGATATGCCTAGAGTTGACTGTTAGGCAAAAAGTTATAACGTTTCTCATTGGAGAACTATCTGGGATATACTTGAGATTATAAAGAGGTTAATTCCCTGAGAAAACTTGGTAGTTACTATTTCTGCGTTAACTTGCCGATTTGAGTTATGATAGCAGATTTTGCACATGACTACACTATTGCGTGTTATTTATACCATTACCAGAGCATGAGAATCTTATTTCATTATCATATATATGTGTACTTATTTAATTTCTCTTGTATGATATGCTGGGACTGGAGGCATGTGACCATGTCGTGCGGTTAATGTTAATGTGAGCTCTAGACGAGCTGGTTACCATTGTTAGATTCATGTGTCTTGGATCTACTATATATATGATGAGATTATAGCATTGAAGTTGTGGTGGTGCTTGTTGAACTTGCACTACGGTTCTTCTCTTTGAGACATTTTCCAATTTGTTTTGGATACCCGGATTGCGCAGTGGTGGCTTGAGTTATATTGGTGTGGCATGTCTGTAGGATAGTTGTGTTTAATAATATATGGTCATTGGACATAGATTAGGTACTATCAGGTTTGATTACAGTATATTTGGGAGGATGACATTGAAAGTCATCTTAGAAAGTGATTATGGTTCTGGTTGGGGCGAGAGAGCTCCGTGACTTGTTGATCTATTAAGGGATTATGAGATTCCGCGTGTTTCTTTTATTATCAGCAGTGTGAAGATTTTGGAACGAGGTTTGGCTTGATATGGGGTTTAATATAAGTACCGGGTTAGTTGGAGTAGTTACTGTGGTCGGGAATGGTGCTGAGAGCATGCCAGATGTGTAGTATGTTATGTGAATATATCTGGGGTTATGGTTATGGCTTGATACAGCTTGTTCAGATTCATACAGTGTGTATATGTGAGATTCGTGTCTTGAAAGGAATTATGGATGTTGGAAATTTGGGTTCTAAGTTTCACGGACTAAAGTTAAAGTAATGATCTTCAATTATATTGTACTGTTAGGCCTATATGGAATAGGGTGTCGTGGGATCACCCCCGAGTACGTGCGTGGTAAGATGGAATAGTGATTTGATGGCTTGGAAACAACCCTTGGCACGTTCGAGGACGAACATATGTTTAAGTGGGGAAGATTGTAACGAATCAGTTGTTCGTTTTGAGTATTACATTCCCGTTCCCCCATTTACTGCTTAATTTATGCTTTACAGTTGTTGTGTGACTTGCCGGGGTAATTGGTTCGGGTCCGGTGAAGTTTTAAAATAAATTGAGACACTTAGTCTCTAAGATGAAACTTAAGTTAAAAAGATTGACCGGATGTTCACTTATGTGTAAACGACCCCGAATAGAGTTTTGATGATTCTAATAGCTCCGTATGGTGATTTTGGACGTAGGAGCGTGTCCGGAAAATTATTTGAAAGTCCGTAGTTAAATTAGGCTTGAAATGGCTAAAATAGAAATTTAAGCTTGGAAGTTTGACTGGGGAGATGACCTATTGATATCTTGGTCGGAATCTGATTCTGAAAATTTGAATAGGTTTGTTATGTCGTTTATGACTTGTGTGCAAAATTTGAGGTCAATCGGACTTGATTTGATAGGTTTCGGCATCGAATGTAGAAGTTGAAAATTCTTAGTTTCATTAAGCTTGAATTGGGGTATGATTCTTTGTTTTGGCGTTGTTTGATGTTATTTGAGACCTCGACTAAGTTCATATGATATTTTAGGACTTGTTGGTATATTTGGTTGAGGTCCCGGGGGCCTCGGGTGAGTTTCAGATGATTACCAGATCAAATTCAGACTTAAGGAAATGCTGGAATTTATCTGTTGCTGGTGTCTTCACACCTGCGCATGAGGAACCGCAGGTGCGGCCCGCAGAAGCGAGCAGCCCTTCGCAGAAGCGGACTGGGCACTGCTGGACAGGAGCCACATATGAGGAATTATGTGCGCAGAAACGGTGACACTGATCGCAGAAGCGGAAGGAACCTGCACAGAAGCGCGACCGCAGAAGTGATCCTGGACATCGCAGAAGCGATCACTGCTGGTCAAGGCTGTCTCATAGATGCGATCCTGTTACGCAGAAGCGATGGTCGCAGAATGCCTTATATTCGAGGGTTCAACATTCTTATCCATTTTCGATTTTAGAGCTCGGTTTGGGCGCCTTTGAAGAGGATGTTTTCCACACAACTTGGGGTAAGTATTCTTGACTCCCTTATGATTATATTTCATGAATTAATCTTCATTTTTGGTGTATGATTATCGAATCCTCAAGAGAAAATCGAAGGAAATTTCTATAATTTCATTAAATGAATTTTCAAATTTTGAATACCGATTCAGAGTAGGATTTGAGTGAAATTAGTATGGTTGAACTCGTAATTGGATGGGTTATCGGATTTTGTGAGTTTCGTCGGATTCCGAAATATGGGACCCATTGGCGATTTTGAGTGTAATTTCAAATTTTTGTCTGGAAAATTAGTATTTTGATATGGAATTAATTTCTATAATTTGTGTGGACTGAATAAAATTAATTGTGACTAGATTCGAGCTGTTCAGAAGTCGATAAGTGAATAATAGAATTTCTGGAGCATTGTTTAGCTTGCTCGACATTGGATTCGGCATGTTCGAGGTAAGTAACTCTTCTAATCTTGGAGCTGAGGGTATGAACCCTGACTATACGTGTTATGTGTTTGGTGTTTAGGTGACCCACATGCTAGGTGACGGGCATGTGGGCGTGCACCGTGTGAACTGTGACTCCGTTATTTCTGTAGTACGGTGTAGTTACCTGGACTTATCTGTGATCATGAAGTCTCTACGCACTAGAGTTATCGAGCTGTGATTCATGTTAGAAACCATGTCTAGGCTACATGCTTATTCTGTTGGGAGCCACTGAGGTCATTACTGCGGTTGAGATATTTGATTATATTGTAATGTCATACTCAGTCATATTCATTCATTGCATACCATATCTCAGTATCTGTTACTATTTATTGATACATCATATCATCATTTTGGGCTAGTTATGTCATTGTGAGCCCGAGAGACTGGAGAGGTTGATGACTGAGTGAGGCCGAGGGCCTGATTTTGAGATATTGATACTATAGCACGTGAGTTATCCGTGCGGCTTTTAGCGCTTGGGCTGAAGGAGCCCCTCCGGAGTCTGCACACACCCTCAGTGAGCGCGTTGATTTATATTCAGAGATGGATCTTGTCCGAAGCATTTATACCTGGGGATGGATCTTCCCCACGGGCTGGATTGGCTCTACTCGGTTCTGGGTGACTGATGGTTAGCTGATGTATATATTCCGGGATGGATCTTCCCTGGGCCGGATTGGCCATATACAGTACTGAGTGATTGAGCATGATGAGTGGAAAGTGTGAGACAGTGAGATTGAGTATTCTGAAAGTATGAGTAGATGAGTTCATCTCTGAGATATATTGCATTGACATGTACACATAACATACAAGCATAGAGATGTATTTTTCTCATGCGGTACGATATCACGTCATTTATGACTTCTCATACGTGTTGACATATGGGCATAGAGATGTATTTTATACTTGCTATTTGGAAAGAAAAATGGAACATCTTATCTATGATTGAAAGGATTATTTTGGGAAAAATTACTGTTTTCAAACTTACTCATATTTTTGGCAACTTCGGTAAATGACTTGGGTTTTCATTGATATACTTGAAAGGCAGAACTATATTTGAAAAATCATGATTAAGTTGAGAATTCTATCTCTGAGTTACTTCTTTTATTCCTTGCTTTACATTGGTATGGACTGTTGTTGGCTATTGGTGTTGGACCGGCCTTTGTTCCAGCTCGTCACTACTTTCAACCTAAGGTTTGGTTTATTACTTATTGAGTACATGGGGTCGGTTGTACTCATACTACACTTCTACACCTTGCGTGCAGATATTGGTTGCTGATGTTGCTATGATCGACATGAGATGGAATTGAAGACGTACATGCGTTCCGGTGGTAGCTACCTCTTGTTCATGGTAGCCTTAGATTCATAAAAATCTGTTTATGTACATTTCGAACAGATGAAGTATTTATTTCATACCAGCTTTGTAAATTCTAATCTTAAAAGCTCATGATTTATACTACCAGTACTTAGGGAATGTATAAGATTTAGATATTCCTTTTACTTAATTGTCTTGTTAAATTTCATTAGAATTGGATAGTTGATAACTGGCTTACCTAGCGGGTTGGGTTAGGTGCCATCACGACTAGTTGGATTTTGGGCCGTGACACTCCACTCCCTAGTTGCTTTTCCAATATTGGTTCTCCACTCCCTAGGTTATTTTATTTTATACATAGGGTCTCCACTCCCTAGTCGCTTTTCCAACATAGGGTCTCCATTCCCTAGTTGATTTTATGTTTACATAAGGTTTCCACTCCTTAGTCTTTTTTTTCCCAGGGTACACAATCCTGACCTTTTATCGCTTTCAGTAATGAAGTAGTATAGAGTTTTGTTACAAATAACTCACAAACTTTTCCTAGTGGAAACTGGGCAGAAAGTTTCGTTCGTTTATTTGTTTTGGTGTCTGAGCAGGCTTTACCTCGAGGCACAAGGTTTGAGATCACCAAAAGAAGGATTCTCGATCCAGTTTAAAGAAAAGAAAAGAAAAAGAAGTGAATCCAAAATGTAGAAGCATATAAAAAGATGTGGACTGCTCGAGACACGAACGAAATTGCGAGCATTGCACGTCCCGTTTTGATTGGAAAGGCCGTAGAAGTATGAACTAGCACCGGCAGCTAGCGAGCATCAAGAATCAGATCAGAGTCTGCATGAAAAACCAGTTAAGACTCAAGATTCAGTTTCAGAAGACTCATAGATAGGAATCTTGTAACTCATAGCTGATAGGCTTGTTTAGTTTTTTTTTCATCTTGATTTTGGTGTAATAAAGAGTTCAGCAAGCAGTAACATCAGCAACAACAGTGAAATCATAGCTTCCCGATAGTCACAGCTACTAAAACTTCCAGAACTACATTGACCTGATTCCTTTATAGCCAAGGATATGTAGGCAACCTCTGAAGCAATGTTCGGTCAAACGTTTTCAAAATGCTTCCCATGGAGTATCAAACTAGAAAAACTTGCTCGTAGATTGCTCACTTTATCTTTGCCCGAAAACTCTTCGTGTCCTCGAACAAAGAGGGGCAGCTGTGAGCACTTAGTTTTTGCCTTAATGCAAATTACTCCTAAAATATATTCCAAAATAGTTTTTTTTAATTACTTCATAGAATTATAGAAATTTTCCTTCATTTTTATTCAATTTATTTTGCATTTGTTTGTATTGTTCATGCATGTTTAGAAGTATTTTAATATTATAAAAACTCTTTTAAACAAATGTTCGATTTTTCATATCATAGCATTTTAGATCTTAATTGCATTTAGGATTTAATTACGTTAATTAAGTGCATTATCTAATGAAAATCACAAAAAAATACAATAGCCATTTTTATATTTTTAGCTTTTAGATTTAAATTAATAATTCCCTTTTATTAGTATTAAGTTAATTAATTATTTAAATGTTAGAAAATAGTAAGTAGGTCAATTTTGCAAAATAGGAGAAATTTGAAATATTGAGTAAAATGGCTACAATTTGAACTTGAATAATTGTTTGAAGAAAGAAGGGAGAAAGGGGCTGTTTTGAGTTTAAAATCGGACTGGGCTAACTCTAAATGGCCCAATTGCCTTTAATCCGCCCCAGTCCATCCCAACAACCAGTCCAGGTCCCTCTTAAATTAAAACGACGTTGTTCTACCCCAGCTAATCCTAGCCCTTCATCTCCCTTAATCCAACGGCCACGAACTCATCATCCAGTTATCTTATATTTGTCTGAAACCACCCCCCAAACTCTAAACAAACCCCTCATTCTCTCATCTCTCTAACTCTCTTACCCTAGCCGCCTCCTATCACTCAAGAACACCCGTCGGAGGCGCCACACCAAATGACCCCAATTTAACACCATACAATTCCCATCCCCCTCGTTCCAAATTCCTTATCCGTTTTCCCTAAATATGTCTCTAATGCTACCAATAGTAGATCTAAGATTTTTCCAAGAACCAATCTGTCCATGGTTCGATTTTTGCGGTGATTTCAACTCGCTTTGACATAGAACCTATGTCAATCGATTGTTCTTGTGATTGATGTTGGTTTTGGTTCATTCTGAAGACGGCAGACTTTGTTCAACTAGCTGCTGACCAGCCGAGCCTCTCTAAAAATCACCTCTACCAGTTCGTATTCCTTTCCATAGGTGCATCCTTACCTTATTCTATCTCATTTTGGGCTTATTTGTCTTCAGGAAAAAAAAAGAGAAACAGTCGGTTAGGTTTAATTAAAATTGCTTATTGAGTATTAGAATTAGCCTAATTAGATTAGCTTTAGCACATAAGTTAGTTAATTAACCGGTAGATTAACATCTAGTTTAATACATTTGTATGTTTGGATTTCTTAGTTGGTTGCAAGATTAGCAATTTAATTGCATGTTAACTAGTTTTAATTGCACAAATGGTTAGTTTAATCAACTTTTGAGTTTAATCAGATGTTGGAACATGTTATTAGTTAAAATTATTTGCTAGGATAAATCGCATCAATGTTTACCTCGTTTGATCTCTATATTTGCTTGATGACCCTGTTTTATAAATATTAGAAACTTGATGGAGTTAATTAAAAATAAGGAAATCTAGGAGAGTCTTTGAGATGTTTCTAGAAGAAAAAAAGGATGCTGAAAAATAGAAAAAAAGGAGAGCTGTTAGAAAAAGATGCTAAAAATAGGACAACTGTCCAAAAGCTGTTAAAAACAGATGCTTCCTTCCCTAATTTTCAGCTGACAGATTCCCTATATTCTCTCTGATTTTTCCTCTCATAGAGCATACCTCTACACTCTATATAAGGGACCTGATATTCACACGCAAGGGAGAACAAACACTCATTTTTCTGCATTTCTTAGGCACATCCCTTCATCTTTATTGTTCTCACATAAAAAATAAAAAAATATTAAAAGTTGTGTCTGATTTTGTTTAGTTGCTGAAATTTCTGAAGTTTTCTTTAAAGTTGTTACGGTTAAGAAGTTGTTGTTTATCTGCTGATTCTAGATTGTTGGATTTCATCCTTCATTTCTCAGCCTTTATTTTGCTAGTTTGTTGGATTTACGTGCAAATAGTTTGTTGTTCCTGTGCTGTTGAGCTGCGTCTTCCACTCCCATACTTTATTCAGCTTTTGTTCAGTTATTTTTGCTATTAGGTATGTAAATTCACATTTGCTCTGCCTTATTTTGAGTTTAAGAATGAAATCTGAGTTTGATTCATGCTCTCTTAGCGTTTGATTTCATACATATAGTATTTTAGTTGTTAAATTTGTTTGAAATTGTTTCCCCATAATAGATTGCTGGTGATAATATTTCCAATGATGTTTAAGTTTGCTTATTCTGAACCATGGTTTACTTGCTTTAAGATGAAATCCATGCTTTAATGTTCTGTTTAATTAATATGGTGTTGTTGTTTGTCTGTGGGTACAACCAAGCTAATTGGCAAGGATAGCCCAGTGGCTATCCCCTTGCAAATCAAACATAGTCTTTGAGAAACAAGTATCATACCATTAGAGGTGGCTTCTGTCCTGAAGATTCAAACAAAAAGGGAAAGCATAGAGTTGGATTTGTGCTAATGGAGTAGTGTCGTTTATGTTATGACTAGCCAAATGTATGATGTAAATTTGATTTTGCCATTATGTCAATTTGGACTGTTAATTGATTTTTGAATATGTAATTCTTCACTAGTTAATCTCGCCGGGTCCAATTCAGAGGCCCAAGTCCTCGGCCTAAAACTTTGAACTGGGGTGTATTTTAATCCATGATAGAACGAGTAAGTTAGGAAAAGGGTAGACATGTCCACCCTGTGATATTTGATAGCTTAGAATCACCAATTTACTAGTCTGAGTTTAAAGTGATAGACTCCTCTTGCTTAAATGTTATTGATTCATTATGTAATGTTAAATTTGAAACTCCAATGTTTAGTTGACTTAATGGTTTGGTGTTATAAAAATATAATATTCTTAGGATGAATCGAATGTCAATTGTATTGAAGCTGACTCTTTTAGCTGAAATTATCAACTTTAGAATTCTCATGATCCAACTAGTTTCTTTCGACAATAATCATAAACTTGGGATTCCAAGCATTGCTTTAGACATTATGCCTACATTCTTCTATAATAATTTCCATAACTCATGACCTCACACACGATTTCAAAGTAGTTTAAGAAAATAACTCAAGAACACGCGTTAGTTGCTTTAGGCGCGATTAATAAATCATCGTGACTATGGGTACGGTTCCCGTGGCATGGTCACAATACATAAATCCCAACTTGAGTGTGCGTTTCACTCGACTTGACCATAACTTCAAATAATAATAAATAAACATGTTGTAAATCGAGGGTGCGTTTCACGTGACGTTATTCATAATATGTACAAAAACAAACGAGTGCGTGACTTCGTGACTTGTTCAAATAAATTCCATAAATATTAAAAGCGGTTAAATAAATAATTTAAAAGCGTTTAGAAAGTAAAATGTACAATAGGTTTTTAACATGTAATAAATCAAATAATTAGGCTAATTGTTAATAGTCGAGCGACCGTGTTAAAACCACAGAACTCGGGAGTGCCTCAGACCTTCTCCCAGGTAAACAAAATTCCACACCCGCTGTTCTGTGTTCGCAGACCAAAATAGCGTCAATTTTCTCGATTTGGGATTTTAAATAAACCGGTGACTTGGGACACCATAATAATTATTCCAAGTGGTGTCTCTGAAAAATTAAATAAATAATCTCATTTCGAATAATATCACTTTCATTGGAAAAACTTCCCTATCCCTCGGGAAAAAGGAGGTGTAACACTATCCGCAAGCCGGTCCACACCCTCTTCATCATCCTCCTAGTAATCGGGCCAAGGCATGGCGATATCTTAGTCACAGGCGAGCCGAGTCTCACGAGCTTTAACTTGAGCCTCCTCGAGGGCCATCTCAAAAATAGAGCCCGCCTTGTTCAATTCACGGATCACGTCCAACCGGGCTTCTGCGTGGATCCAGTCCTCGTATTTTTCTCAAGGGATGTTAGGAAACTCAGAGGCGTGAGACATAGAGGGCTGCTCAAACAATCGGGCATTTTCGGCCTCAAAAACAGCAACTCGCTCGAGCAGCTCAGAATTCTCCTTACCCAACCCCCATATCCTCTCCTCGAGAATGGCTTCCTTAGCTTTCGCCGATGATTGAATGTTGTCTCGTTCAGAACGGAGAGTCCTGTTCGCTAACTCAAGAATATCAACCTTCCTCCGAGCATCCAGTCGAGAGGGCTCCGTCTGCTCGAATATCTGTTGCTTCTCGGTAACCTCCCCCCTGAGAGCGTCCATTTGAAACTGCACCCGTCCAACTGACTTTGCAGTTGATCCACCTGATTTTGGAGGTCGCTGCATTGGGACTCCATGCCCTTGCTTAGCTCGAGCTCTTCCTCTTTTCTCTTAAATGCCCCCTCAAGAACGTTGAGCCTCTCAACGACCACCGCCATCTCCTCGTCTTTCTTCTTCATCTCTTCTCTCAAGGCCGATACGTTGCCCTCCTCGTGAAGCCGCCTACGAATGTCTCAGTACTTTCCACCGAACTCTAGGTACTTCCCCTTTAGTTTCACATAAAATTCTTTCCATCTTTTCTCCCTCCGAGCACTCTCGATTTCCAGAATGACAGTTTGCAAATCAAAGAAAAGCAAAAAGTTAAACTTAGAAGCAAGTTAAAGTAAAGTAAAAAGAGCAAAGGACAACCACACTTACCCAAAGGGTGAGACCGGCAATGTTCTTCGACAAAGTGCTATCAGTCAAATGCTTGCGGGTCACACGCTCGACATTAGAGCAAAGAGGACCGAGGGCGGGAACTACCTCCTTGGTATTTCTCAGCAAATCACGATCCATTAGGATCATGATGGTCCTTGATCCCCCTTCATCCTCACCTCGATTTAAGTGAGCCCCTCGTCAATCATCCTAATATCATCAGAGTCCACGTCAGAACCCGACTCTTCACCCTCGTCGATGACAACCTTGCCTTTATCCCTATCGACAGGAGAAGCATCCGCTACTAGCCTAGAAGAATAGGCCTCATCTTGCCCTACAGGCACAAAGCCATCACCAAGTGCCCCCTCCACAACCTTTTACTCCCCGGATCGCAAAAGCACGCCCGCATCAGTCTCTTCTAGCTAAGGGTCCTCAGAGGTCGCCCCAACATAATCCCCGATATGTATCGTCACCGTCTCCCGTATCATGAACTCTTTCTTTAATGCATCGAAGGCCAAGGAAACTCTTCCTCCTACGTCCATGGCCTTTCCTTTGCGGGGTCTTAGGTCCCCGTCACGTGGATAAACCTCATCATCTTCATCGATGAGTGAAAACAAGGGAGGAACGGTCGCAACAGCTAAGACGAGGGTGGAGGTGGAAGGCACAGAGGCCCTTCTCCTCCTTAACGAGGGCACAGGTGTCATGTTTCTTCATGTAGCCCCTGACTGAACCTAGAAAAAAACATAAAAGATGAGTGCAAAGATACAAGCCAATACGAGTATGACAGCGACCAGAAAAAAGGAGATTACTTGTCAAGGGAAGGGCCTGTTTAAACTTCTGAGATGAATCCCCAAGGTACAGGGAAGAACCTGCTTAACTCAGTTGGCAAGATGTGTCACCAACTGAAGAGGTTGACTGGTGGCTGTAGAAAAAGAAGCATTACTTAACCAACTCGGAACGAACAAAATATATGAAAGGGTAAAGGCAGAAACACGAATACTTATGTGTGTGGTTCCAGGCCTCAAGAAAACCAGCAATATCAGCCACGGTGGCCTCGGTCTTGACGAACAAATAGTCGAGCCAGAACTACCGACTACCTTTATCATACATCTTCACCAACAAACATTTGCCTCAACAATGTCGAAGGTTCAACATCGTTCCTCAGTAGTAGCTGGGCACGAAGTGAACCATCAAGTGTCGCATCGTGACCTCGACCCCGGCTAGCTCGACAAACTTCGATAATATTTTGATCACTTTGTAAATGTATGGGGGCGAGCTGAGTAGGGTAAATGTTGTAATGGCGGAAAAACTCCTCCACCAATGCAAGGAGGGGGAACGAGTAGCCGATGGAGAATGGGTAAGTGTAAAGAGCATAATACCAAGATGGTGAACGTGCACTTCATCCTCACCAGCAGGGATTAACTCTACATGTCCGCGGAGACCATACTTGGCTTTGAATTCAGCTAAGCACATAGACGTCATCGACGATTGAAATTTTCCAGACATTACCTTTGAAAGCTGTTGAAAATCAGATTTAGAGTCAGGATTACGGGGAATTATCTCCTCTACTGAAGGGAGGGCCTCCTCTTCAGTGGCGGCGGCGACTTCTCCCCCGTGAACGAGAAATACAGCAGCCAAGGGAATGGCGTGGTTCTCCTCATTAACATTAGTAGGAAGATTCGAAGTAGCTATGAAATTTGTAGAAGGCCGAAATATGGAAGATAAGAGTACGAATGGAAGTTAAAAATTAGAAGGCAAAGAAAATTCGGATGTGATAAAGCCAGAAGAACTTTTGGAGAACAAAGATGATTCCAAAGAAAGTAAAATTTGAATAATGGTGGAACAGTTCCTATTTATAGAGATGAAGGCACCGAACCCGAAACGATTCATCATAATTGACACAAGAATCCAAACGATAGAGCCAATCAGAAGCCATGTGTAAATCGATGCGACGCTTCGGGAACATGCTTCATCGTGACGAATGATGTCACTTCTTTTCCTAGACAAGACGGTTCCAGTAAATCACCTGAGAATATTAAAAGGTTTGAAATATGCGGTCCACGAAAAGCCACATCGCCTGTTTGTCACAACGACCGCGACCGTTGTTATCCGCTCATTGAACTCGCCCACGAGAACGACCTCAACAAGCAAAGGGACTAACTGTATGGCAAAAATTATCATAATTATATGTGGGCCTAGTTAACATTAAGAAAGCCTTTGAAGGCTGCCACGTGTCATCGATTTGGTTTAAACAAAGGACGAAGACAAGGTCAAGGTGACTCAACAGAGAACGAATGCAAGGTCGAGGTGACTCAACAGAAGACGAAGACGAGGACGAGTACTCCCTTCAGATTATATTCCAAGGATCCTCCCAGTTGTACTATTTAGGGCTTTTATGGCCCATGAACCCTTATAAATAGAAAGATATGTAATTGTAAAATGGATTGGACACTCATTATAAAAAATAATACATTGACATTATTTGAAGATTCTTCCTTTATCACATATTTACAAACTTTACCTTTTTGTGTCTTGATTTATTTTTTCTTTCCCAATCAAGGAAGATCTGAATATTCAAAGTCTCATCATCATTCCTCTTTGTGAAAAGGAATATTAAGGAATTTCGTCCGTTTCGGGTGACCCGCATCCATTTATTTACTTAAATATCATTTATTGTTATTTATTATTATTTATTTCCATCCTCCATATTCTCGGATCATTGATTATAGCGTTATTGTTGTTATTTATCGCTGCTCAAATAGCACACGTGAGACCCTATTGCAAACGCAGTTAATCAATCTCTTGGATATTAGTATTGGCTAAGATTAACCCTACTTTATTATAAAATCTGATTGTATAAACCTAGATCTAAATTTTGGGTCATACACTTTTATCTGTGAATTGGACCTAAAACCACATTAGTATTGTATAAATATAATTGTATTATGAAATTTAGCACAATCAAGTGTCATATTGGTATTGTATAAATATAATTATATTTTATAATTGTACTACTACAATTCTTTTTACAGTTCGTTGAGACTGTTAAGGTTTTACAACTATCGCACTCATTACATTTAATTAATAGAACAAGTAAAAAGTTCAAAACAGTTTCAGTTTATGGCCATGTGAACGGCCAGGTTTTTATTTCTTTCGATTTACTTCTATTTTACATGTTCCTTTTCTATTATCTTTATTAAATGTATATTTATATTTTTGCAATAAGCTATTCTTGAAATAATACTTACTTGAAGGACAAAATAGTCATTTAACTTTTAAAGGATATTTTGGTCTTTCAGCTTTTAACTTTGAATCTCACACTTATAATATTGTATGATGATGATGATATAATATAATGCGTATATATATATATATATATATTTATATTCAGAATCTCCTATTTCTTTAGTTCATTTGGTAGGATTTGGATATCCAGTGCTAACTTTTTGAAGCTTTAGTTGCTATACCTAATCTTTGGTTATATATATATTCAGATTAGGCATAGCAACTAAAGCTTTTAAAAGTTAGCACTAGATATTCAAATCCTACCAAATGAACTAAAGAAATAGGAGATTTTGAATATTCAACTCCTAATTTCACACTTGTTCCTTTTTAAAATTGAGATTCATTAAAAAAAAAATAAAGAATCACAGTCAATCACCAAATATTCACTACAAGCTTTTGATGATGTATATCAATGTGTACATCACATCATATATCAGTATATATCACATAAGATTTTCATTGATATACATAAACTTGTGTATTCAATATATATCACACAAGATTATCATTGATACACAAAGACATGTATATCAATTACGTATATTAATATACATGATATGAAGGAGATAAACGGATATACAAAGTTATATACACTGATATATAAGGTGATATATACGTATATAGAGAGCGGGATACATGAATGGAGTCTTCCTCAACCTCAAGATTTTAATATTAAAATCATCTCAAATTTGCTTCAAATCATCTCCAAACAACAAGAAAATCGATATTCAAACTCTTTAAAATATTTCCAAAAAAATTCAATATTAAAAAATCAAAAGTTATATGATTTCAGCACAAAACTCTAGAAAACCACCAGAAAATAATAAAAATCTCAACCTAAAGTGTTTATTGGATGAGTATAATGAGAGACATATTTAGGAAGAAAGATTAAAATATTTGGGAGGAAATTTAAAAAATTATTCGAAGAGAGATAGATAGATAGAGAGAGTTCTTTCTTTTTTTACTATGAGATAATCTAATTTAGCTAGAAAATATTAATTTATAAAAATTAAAATATGAGTATGAGCGACAATGTACCAATAATCATATATTGGAGTTATGTATGCCATTTATTAGGCTAGATATTCATGTAGTGCTAATTTCCTTATATTCTCCTCAAATCCAAATACATTAGTGTAGAGACAGCCCTACTTCTACTCATAGCTTGGTAACTATTTTGGATTGATAAATGATACGAAAGATATATACTTCTTCTTCATTGTTTCACTACTAACAATTCGCGTAAAACCGTCCGAAAAAACCGATCAAAATCGGTCGGTAATGGCCAATAACCATCTAAAAAGCGACCATTTATGTGCGGTCGATATTTTGAAGGTCGGTAGAGCATACCAACCACAGTCGATCGGAACATACCGACCAACTTCGGTCGGTATGCTCTACACGACCATCTGACAATTTAATTGAATTACCGATCAATATTGATCGAAATATTATTTTAATAATTTAATTTTATTAGAATATATATATTTTTATAAATAATTAAAATTTAATAATACCGACCGACGTTAGTCGGTAATCTTGTCACGACCCAAAATTCGACTAGTCATGATGGCATACCTAACCCAACCTGCTAGGTAAGACAATTAACCACTAACCAATTCCAATAACAATTAATAAAGAAATTAAATAAAGAAAAATTTGAATCTAATACATTCTTCAAGAACTGATAGTACAAATCATGAGCTTTTAAGAATAGAGTTTACAAAGCTGAAATGAATTAAATACATAGTCTTGTTTGAAAAGTATATAAACAGAGTTTCATAGACCTAAAGCTACCACGAACAAGGGCAGCTACAACCGGAACACAGGTACATCTTCAATCCAGCTCCCATCGAACACAGCAACATCAGAAATCGACATGTGCACGCAAGGTGCAGAAGTGTAGTATGAGTACAACCGACCCCATGTACTCAATAAGTAACAAACCTAACCTTAGGTTGAAAGTAGTGACGAGCCAGCAGAAAGGTCGGGTCCAACACCAATATTCCCCAACATTTCATAACAACATAGTACAATAGCAAAATAAGAATCTCAGAAATAAAAGGCTCAATTCGTTCACAGTTCTAGAAAAATAGGTATTTCTTTTCAAGTATCTCAGTGAAAATCCAAATCTTTTACCGAAAAGCCAATATACAAGTAAGTTTGAAAACTGTGATTTTTCCCAAAACTCCTTTCAACTATAGTAAGATATTTCATTTTCAAATAGCATGAGGAAGGTACTTCTCTATGTCTACATGTCAAGATACAGGCAAAATCATAAATGTCCCCAAAACTGGGTAGCAGAAGGAAATGCACCTCTATGCATATATCTCAAGTACGTATGTCAAATGTAATGCATCTCGATGATGATCTTATGTACTCACACTCTCAGAGTACTCAATCTCACTGTCTCGCATTCTCTCTCACTATGCTCAACACACTCAAACACTCAGCGTTGTACCATAACCGCTGCTGCGTGCAGCCCGATCCCTATTTTATAGTCGGCTGCGTTCACTAGGGGTGTGTAGACTCCAAAGGGGCTCCTTTCAGCCCAAGCGCTATAATCCGCAGGGACAACTCACGTACTGCATGGACAACTCACGTGCTGCACGGACAACTCACGTGCCATAATATCAATATCTGGAATCGTACGGACAACTCATGTGCCGCACGAAAAACTCACGTGCTATAATATCAACATCTGGAATTGCACAGACAACTCACGTGCTATAGTGACAACATCCTCATAAACAGGCCCCCGGCCTCACTCAGTCGTCAATCTCTCCAGTCTCACTCACGGGCTCACAATGTCATAAAACTAACCCGACAACAATGATATGATGTATCGATAAATAACTGAGACTGAGATATGATATGAATGCATGAATATGATTGAGTACGAAATATCAATGAAATCAGTGAGATGACAGTAAGAAACAACCATTATAAGTCCAAACAATATCAGTAGAATGCCTAAACATGATATCTAGCATGATTGACAGCTTAACTACTTTATCACATGATGAAAACACGGATATCAACAAAGTAGGACCACTATACAGTGCCATGGAAACAACAGAGTCCCAATTCACATGGTACATGCCCACACGCCCGTCACCTAGCATGTGCGTCACCTCAATACCAATCACATAATACGTATTCCGAGGTTTCATACCCTCAACACTAAGATTAGAAGAATTACTTACCTCGAACAAGCCATTACCACTGCCGAACAAGCCAAGCGGTGCTCCAAACATACCATCCCGTGCGTTCCGACCTCCGAACGTCTCGAAACTAAACAAAAATAACTCAAGTACATCAAACAATACTAAAGGAACCAATCCCGATCGAAAAAGATCATATCTTGAATCAAAAGCCCAAAATCGGCCAAAATTCCATCCCTGGCCCGCACCTTGGAACCCGAAAAAATTAATAAAATTCAACAACCCATTCAATTGCGAGTCCAACCATACTAGTTTCACTCAATTCCGACTCCAATACGATGTTCAAAAGTCGAAAATGCATATTATGAATCTTTAGGCCAAAACCCCCAATTTCCTCTTTAAAATTCATCAACCAAAAGCTAAAATCGAATATAGATTTATGGAATATAACCAAAACCGAGTAGAGAACGCTTACCCCAATTCATATGGTGAACATTGCTCCAACAATCGCTTCAATCCGAGCTTGAAAATGTAAAAACATAAAGCCAAAATCGCGAACCCTTGTATATATTATTCTGCCCAGCACATCCGCATTTGCGGAAATTCGTCGCACCCGCGACCACCGCTTTTTTCGAAAACACCTCGCACCTGCGTTGCCCGGCTTCCTTACCATTTCTGCTTCTGTGACTCGCTTCCCGCATCTGCGCCATTGCAGGTGCCGAAATCACATCGCACCTACGATCTCTGTTGACACCCTCCAACTCCGCACCTGCGCTCGAGCTGCCGCACCTGCGGCATCGCATATGCGCCCAAATATCCGCTTTTGTGGTCATCCTTACCCAACACTATTCTCGAATTTGCGACGCCTTTGTTGCTTCTACGACCATCGCTCCTGCGCAAACCAACTGCAGTGCGATCATACCAGAACCAGCAGCCTCCAGCTTTGCACATGCAATGAAAAAAGATCCTAACCTCGTCTAAAACTCATCCAGTCCAACAAGTACAATAACATAACACAGACCTACTCGAGGCCTCAAATAACACATAACCACATCGAAACCACGAATCACACCTCAAATTGAAATCTATGAACTTTGAATCTTCAACTTCGACAACCGATGTCTAAACCTATCGAATTATGTCTGATTAACCTCAAATTTTGCACACACGTCACATATCACATTATGGACCTATTCCAATTTCCAAAATCGGATTCCCACCCCGATATCAAAAAGTCCACTCCCAGTCAAACTTTCCAAAATTTCAACTTTCGCCATTTCAAGCCAAATTCCACTACGGACCTCCGAATCACAATCCGGATGCTCTCCGAAGTCCAAAATCACCCAACAGAGCTAACGGAACCATCAAAACTCCGTTCCGGGTTCAAATTCACAAAAAGTCAAACTTGGTCAACTCTCCCAATTTAAAGCTTCGACAATGAAATCCATTCTTCCAATTCAATTCCGAATAACCAGAAAATCAAAACCGACAATTCACATAAGTCATAATACATCATACGGAGCTACTCATGCCCGTAAACTACCGAGCGAAGTGCAGATGCTCAAAACGACCGGTCGGGTCATTACATCTTCCCCCACTTAAACATACGTTCGTCCTCGAACGTGTCCAGAGTTGTTCTCAAAACCATCAAACCGCCTTATAACCTTACCATGCACATACCCGGGGGTAATCCCACAGCATTCTATCCTATACAGGTCCGATAATACAACTAACTGAAATTTCTCAATGCAACCTAGCCCACAAGCCTTCGACTCCAATTTCCAACATCCAAAATTTCTTATAAGATCTGAATCCCGCAACCTACACACTGTATAAGTCTAAACAAACTGTACCAAAAGCCATAACCATAACTCAAATACTCAAAACTCAAATACCACATAGCTAAAATGCTCTAAACAATGATTTTTAATCACAGTAGCTGCTCAAAACAACCCAATGCCGGTAATAAACCTCATATCAAACAAGACTCTATTCTAAAACCTTCGTACACTATCGATGATGAAAGAAACACGCAGAAACTCGTAACCATTCATCAGATCCACCAACCGTGGAGCTCCATCTCCTTCGACAAGAACCATAGCAAATTTCTAAGCCGACTTTCGATATTATCCTTCCAAATATACCACAATCAAATTTGATAGCACCCACCCTAGATCCGACGACTTCATCTTATCAAATACCAGCTACTCTACTGACCTGTCACACCAATACTATCCAAATCCGCAACCCGTGCAATCCGTGCACCAATAAGCATTATTCCATATGTACTCAATCACAAAAATGACTCAAACAAGAGAACCGTCCCGCAAGCTCGACGGGTACCACCCCAACGCAATGCTAAGAACCTATCACACACCGTAGAACTATGACACGTGAATCTAACACAAAGGATCATATCTCAACATAACTTCGCCGCAATGCATGACCCCATCCAAACACTGATCCATATGAAATATCTCAGCCACCATGCTCAAAATCAATAATTACGCGCAATCCGACATCAAGTACTCACAGTGTATTACCATAACCATGGAGAAGTAAATGACACAATGCCACACAAACCCGAACGAACATAACCGATGCACAACCATCCATGCATCACCCAAATACCCATCTAGCGCGAATTCTGCTATAAGGCCCCAATAGAACTGCACCATGGGTGAATACAACCAACGAATCACGACCCCTCGTAGCATAGAAGAGTAACTCACCGAACATAACAGAACACGAATAAGCCCATATACAATAGAATGATACATCCCTCAACAATAGCAGTATGGAGCCAACCAATCCGGCTCAGTGTAGAATATACATCCTAATTGGGCCTACCAATGGACCCCTAACTCAACTCCGGGCACCCAGACATGGATAAATAACCCTCCGAAATCCCACAATAACCGAATCATAACGCTTACTATCATCTACCTAGCTTCGGCCATGACTTCACAGTCCACAACCATGAAAATAACCTGCTCTTGAGAACTCCCAGTCTCTAAATCCGTAGAACACACGAATCCCATATCTGATCCTAACTCCACCGCCAGAATATCTAACTTATCTCTCATACACGATCATCACATGAGGAATACTTCTAAAATTCTTCCGTGCCACATAGATTATCAGTAGTCGATCAACCAGAAGAGTGTCACAATACCAGTGAAGTATCCATAAATCAAAACACATTACCCCTTCCGAAATGTATACTCTTATGAATCCATACCAAATATTAATATCATTTACCTAGTCATCCGAAACCGTCCATGCTTCCAAACAGAACAGTGATCCTGCTCACGTAAATCTCAATCCCACACAACACACCGCATATACTGTGCCATCATATGAAAAATACGAGAACTTCATAGTCCGCTCTTAGTCACAAGCAACTACATACTCAATTAGCCAAGGACCTTCCATTTGATCTCATCCCGGAGAAAATCCCAATACGCAAAATATTCTTCACGCCGGTAGGAAATATACTCCTCAAATCGTGGTAAAAACATTGATAACTCTTCGAAACCCATTTGCACACAACCAAGCTATCAAAACCGAATCTCTCTAACTCAACCCAGCCACGCAGGTTGCTGAGACCCAAGAGCATTGCCATGAAACACCTATAGAGACTAGCCACGTCATAAGTACCTAGAGAACCGATCATACCCATTACTGTGCTAACCCAACCTACTACCACGCCGTCCTATTTTGCCAAGTCCTTTCCAAATTGCTTTCAAATTAGTACTTCTCCTTGCTAGAACACCACGATCCCTAGCCAAAATTCACCACACAAGAGACCCTAGTATAAAACCATAATGCCCTAAGGCCCATAAGCCACTGACACTCCTCTTAAGCACCCAAGGCACCACAACTGAGACACTCACTCTAAAAAGACATTATGTGAACCTAAAATTGTTTTCTTCTCCTTCTTGATACTGAAATGTACAATCCACAATGATATAAAATGCCACAAGTCTCGACACCATCCAATGCAACTCCCAGTTTCTAGCCATATATAAATCTTGAAAATTCCAAATCGCTACATAAAAATCTTGAATCCATTACAACCATTCTTGAGAGTCATGCACTCTACTCAAATATCAATTGAACCGACCAAACGGACCGAACGACCTGTGCCTCAATAGTACACCAACACCCAAGGGAATAAAGAGTAGCCCTAACTCCTAAGAAACCAAGCAAATTCCTACTCCATGAACACTACATCCTTCGCGAATAAACACTTAATTATTTTATGATTCCCATATACCCATAGAGTGTAATACAACTGTATCCAGAAATTCCCTTACTCGAGTCATCCTCAATCTCAACTTCTGCAAGTCATAACTGATTTACCAGTATATCTCAAACCGAAACCAATACAACACATAACTGTGCAATCCACTCGTCGATAGCAAACTCCCCCACTTGACTCGAAGTCATAGAACAAAATAGTCGATAACATCACGATATCCATAATCTACTGTTGCCAAAATTCCGTGCTGAAATTGAACTAAATCCTTCGCAAGCCCATGTAACACAAACCATATAATACCTCAAATCGTATGCAGATTTCGCATTCACCCTTGTAATATTCAAGCCAACTCCCACAAGCGATCCAAACTCAAATTGCAACATATATTATTCACTGGTAAAAGAGAACTCTTTACAAAATATCATAAGGACCACACAACCTCAGGACACCTCGTAGGAGATAACCCGCCTGCTCTACCTCAAACTGACATCTCTCTATACCCTTCCATAGTCACGATTACTACACAATCACTTAATCTTCTTGATTCTGAACTCATCGACAAGATATGAGAATCTACTTCACTCCACAACTAAACAATATGAGAGATCCCTCAACACACCCATAACTCGAGACCATACGCCAAATCAAGACAGAATTCAGACACCCCATAGTCCTTGCCACATCTCAAGTAAACTCTTCTCGTCACATTTGAACAATTTGAACACATCTCGCAGTCACATCATACTTACCACATAGTCATTCTACCGCTTATCAAGCCACAAATTCCACTCATAGGAACACTACCGGATGTATAAGTCCCAAAAGCACGTGCTCACACAATCAAAATCTCCATGCTCAAGCTACAATCAAAACCAGGCCTCCAGTCCTCCAGACTGGCTCATCATCAGCACACAGAAATCACATCTCGCACCCTGTTCATAGAATCACAAGACGGTAATGCATAGTTGATATCGAGCACTCACATGCGCATACAAATGCATGGAAGAAATTCAAAGAGTTACGCTTCAAGCCAAATCAATGCCTCACAATAAGAAAAGAAAGATGGGAAGTATATCCTATATGTCCTGTTGCCTCTCGAAGATAGGTATGGACGTCATCATACCGATCCGCAAGACTCTACTAGACACTTGCTCATGACTTGTAGAATCTATGAACCTAGAGCTCTGATACCACCTTGTCACGACCCAAAATTCGACTAGTCATGATGGCACCTAACCCAACCTACTAGGTAAGCCAATTAACCATTAACCAATTCCAATAATAATTAATAAAGCAATTAAATAAAGAAAGATTCAAATCTGAATGTAATACATTCCCCAAGAACTGGTAGTACAAATCATGAGCTTCTAAGAATAGAGTTTATAAAGAAGAAATAAATTAAATACATAGTCTTGTTGAAAAGTACATAAACGGAGTTTCATAGACCTAAAGCTACCACTAACAAGGGAAGCTACAACCGGAACGCAGGTACATCTTCAATCCAGCTCCTATCGAACACAGCAACATCAGCAACCAACATCTGCAAGCAAGGTGCAGAAGTGTAGTATGAGTACAACCGACCCCATGTACTCAATAAATAATAAACCTAACCTTAGGTTGCAAGTAGTGACAAGCTAACAGAAAGGTCGGGTCCAACACCAGTATTCCCCAATAGTTCATAACAACATAGTACAATAACAAAAGAATAATCTCAGAAATAAAAGGCTCAGTTCGTTCACAGTTCAAAAAAAATAGGAATTTCTTTTCAGGTATCTCATTGAAAATCCAAATCTTTTACCGAAAAGCCAATATACAAGTAAGTTTGAAAACTATGATTTTTCCCAAAACTCCGTTCAACAATAGTAAGATGTTTCATTTTCAGATAGCATGAGGAAGGTACTTCTCTATGCCTACATGTCAAGATACTGGTAAAATCATAAATGTCCCCAAAACTGGATAGCAGAAGGAAATGTACCTCTATGCATGTATCTCAAGTACGCATGTTAAATACAATGTATCTCGATGATGAGCTCATGTACTCACACTCTCAGAATACTCAATCTCACGGTCTTGCATTCTCTCTCACTATGCTCAGCACACTCAAACACTCAGCGGTGTACCATAACCGCTACGGCGTGCAGCCCAATCCCTATTTATAGTCGATTGCGCTCACTAGGGGTGAGCATTCGGAGGGGCTCCTTTCAGCCCAAGCACTATAATCCGCACTGACAACTCACGTGCTACACAGATAACTCACGTGCCATAATATCAATATCTGGAACTGTATGGACAACTCACGTGCCACACGGACAAATCATGTGCTATAATATCAACATCACGTGCTACACGGACAACTCACGTGCTATAGTGATAACATCCTCACAAATAGGCCCCCGACCTCACTCAGTCATCAATCTCTCCAGTCTCACTCACGGGCTCACAATGTCATGAAACTAGCCCGACAATAATGATATGATGTATCGATAAATAACTGAGATATGATATGAATGCATCAATATGACTGGGTACGAAATATCAATGAAATCAGTGAGATGACAGTAAGAAACGACCACTATGGGTCCAAACAATATCGGCAAAATGCCTAAACACAATATCTAGCATGATTGACATCATAACTACTTTATCAAATGATGAAAACACGAATATCACCAAAGTAGGACCACTATACAGTGCCATGGAAACAACAGAGTCCCAATTCACATGGTGCACGTCCATACGCCCGTCACCTAGCATGTGTGTCACCTCGATACCAATCACATAACATGTATTTCGGGGTTTCATACCCTCAGCACTAAGATTAGAAGAGTTACTTACCTCGAACAAGCCAATACCACTGCCGAACAAGCCAAGCAGTTCTAAAGATGCCATCCCGCGCGTTCCGACCTCCAAACGACTCGAAACTAACCAAAAACAACTCAAGTATATCAAACAATGCTAAAGGAACCAATCCTGATCGAAAAAGATCAATTCTTGAATCCAAAGCCCGAAATCGGCCAAAAGCCCAACCCGGGCCCATACCTCGGAACCTGACAAATTTTACAAAATTCAACAACCCATTCAATTACGAGTCCAACCATACTAGTTTCACTCAATTCCAACTCCAATTCGATATTCAAAACTCGAAAATTCATATTACGAAACTTTAGACCAAAATCCCCAATTTCCTCTTCAACATTCATCGACCAAAAGCTAAAATCGAAGATAGATTCATGGAATATAACCAAAACCTAGTAGAGAACAATAATCCCAATTCATATGGTGAAAATTTCTCCAAATATCACCTCAATCCGAGCTAGAAAATGTAAAAAAAAAGAAGCCAAATTCGTGAACCCTTGTATATAACATTCTGCCCAGCACATCTGCATTTGCGGAAACTTCGTCGCACCTGCGACCACCACTTTTGCGGAAACACCTCGCACCTGTTATGCCCGGCTTCCTCACCATTTCCGCATCTGCGACTCGCTGCCTTCATCTGTGCCATCGCAGGTGCGGAAATCACATCCCGCCTATGACCTCTGCTGATACCCTCGAACTCCGTACCTACGCTCGAGCTGCCGCACCTGTGACATCGCATATGCACCCAAATCTCCGCTTCTGTGGTCTTCCTCATCCAGAACTATTCTTGCATCTACCACACCTTTGTTGCTTCTGCGGATATCGCACCTACGCAAACCAACCGCAGGTGCGATCATACCAGAACCAACAGCCTCCACCTTTGCACATGAAGTGAAAAAAGATCTGAACCTTGTCCAAAACTCAACCGGGCCACTCAGGATCCCGTACGAATGTACTAACAAGTCCAATAACATAACGTGTACCTACTCGAGTCCTCAAATCACGCAAAACAATATCGAAATGACGAATCACCCCTCAAATCGAAATCTATGAATTTTGAAACTTCAACTTCCCTAACCGATGTCGAAACCTATCGAATTACGTCCGATTAACCTCAAATTTTGCACACACGTCACATTTCACATTACAAACCTATTCCACTTTCCAGAATCGGATTCCAACCCCAATATCAAAAAGTTCACTCTCGGTCAAACTTTCCAAAATTCTAACTTTCGCCATTTCAAGCCAAATTCCCCTACGGACCTCTGAATCACAAACGCGATCCTAATTCTAAAATCACCTAACGGAGCTAACGGAACCATCAAAACCCTGTTTCGGGTTCAAATTCATAAAAAGTCAAACTTGGTCAACTCTCCCAAATTAAAGTTTCGACAATGAAATCCATTCTTCCAATTCGATTCCAAATAACCTGAAAATCAAAACCGACGATTCACATAAGTCATAATGCATCATACCGAGCTACCCATGCCCGTAAACTATCGAGCGAAGTGCAAATGCTGAAAACGACCGGTCGGGTCGTTACAAATCTGGACATGGCAGCCAACTTACCGACCAACATTGGTCGGTATTTTGCAATTTAATGTTTTTTTAATTACTGACCAAGGTCGATCGATTTTCAAGGAATATGTTTGGCAGTAAATGCCTATTTTGGTAGCTACACCACCTGCCAAAGAAAAGTAGCATACCAATACCCCTAATTCATCAAAAACAACCCCTAATTCACCACAAATCCAACCAAACATTCAATTAATACTTTAAAACTAACAAGTTCAAATAAACATCACAATTCAAAACCAATCAAAACTAAGTAATTACAACAAGTTCAAAAATGTTCATTCTAATTCAAAACAAGTCCTATTAGTCTAGTTCAAGTATATCAAAGTATTGGTCAAGGGGTGTTTTCTACAGAATCACCACTATATGAAGAACTTTCATCTACAAGACAGTAAGAACGGTCTTGTGAAGGATGGGAAGAACGATCACGTGGAGGACGGGCAGAATGATCGCGGGGAGGGCGGGAGGAACACTCATATGGAGGTGAAGCCTCTAGCGATGACTCACGAGACCGGGGCAACGGAAAAGCTCCAGTAGAAAGGAGAGTTCTGATCTGAGCCTCCATACCAAGGAATGGACCATCTCTAAGCCTTTCTCATTCCTTGGCCGCTTCTATCTCGGATGTAAGCTTTGTCACTGTCTCATGCACAACCGAGAGGCTCTCCTTATTAAGTGCCGCATCCTGTGAGGAAGTCCCTATTCCTTGCATTCCACACCTGTAGTGATGGAATATTTTCTCAGGAAACCCATATACCTTCCCTTGTTTTGGACCGCCAACAACCTCGAACCATATTCTTTCAGCATCCCCATCTGAAGGTTGGGTTAGCTCGCCTAATTCACTAGATGGCTAACTACGAATGAAGTCCTCCACGTAGCTTTGTAGTGAACCTACGATATTTTAAATTAAATTAGTTTATAAAAAAATCTTATAAAAGTAAAGTATAACACTTAAGGAAGATTGAAAGGTTACATATGCAATCTCTGCCCGGTCCTCGACCCAGCTATCTGCATCCCCCTCTTTCTTCTTCTTTAAAATATGTTTCTCCTTGAATAGCTCATCAAGGTGCATTGGACACCCATATTTCATTTCCTGAAAACAAATTAATTTGGTTAATAAATAGAATTGATATACTTAGAAAAGTAAAGACGTAATAATTTAAGCAATTACTAATCTTCTTCATATTGTCCCGATGCTGATAGCACCCCCAGTGTGCAAGGAGCCTCCCTTCTTGGATGAGCGAGCTTTCTTCCCTAGTACGCTCTTCTGTAAGAATTGCTCAGTCTGGCATTGTCTTAACAAATCACCCCATAAATGCTGCAGACACCATTTAGGCCTCTTGTTCTTCTTTCAGTCATCCGAGAAATGATCTGTCAATCTCTTGCGGGCTTTAAGATGAAAATATACAGCCACTTCCTCGCTATAGAGGTCTTCCCATACATACTTACCATGCATTTCAAAAGTTAAATATTAGATGAAAATATCATAAATATAAATTATTAACCTGCTTAAAAGAACATTTATAACCTAAACTGATTGAAAATTTGCTCCTTCAGCAAGTATGTAAAATTACTCCAAGTCACATAGGGGCCATCATAAAACCTTTTGATCGCATTGGTGATTATCTTTGTAGTCTGCTTACCTGGCCTGAACCTGCAATTTAATAATAAAAACACATGAAAATATTAGTAAAAAAATTATTAAATAATAAACTCAAAAATAAGAAATAACTCTTACCCGTTACCCTGAGGGACTATGATGATCCTGCCATGGTGATCATAATGCACTACCTCTGGATCATCATCCTCAGTATGTGTATCAGAGGCATGTGTAGACAGTGTAGATGGGGGCTCATATCTACGGTCTCACAGGCGAAGTCCTTAAATGGATGGAGTTGATGATGAAGATGGTTGCGATCCCTGTGACTGTGACATAGCTGGTTGCGATCCATATGGTTGTGATACAGATGGTTGTGACCATATGGTTGTGATATGGATGGCTGCGATCCATTTGGCTGTGATATGTAGGGATGCGATCCACGTAGCTATGATGCAGATAGATACAATCCACGTGGCTGTGAGGCAGCTGGACTGTATGTCGGATGTATAGTCTTATATCCCTGTGATGGAAGACCTAGTGTCTGGATGCAGGTATAGGCCTCGTGATGCTGTGGCAGCTCAGTATAGCGTTGTGGTGGAGGATGACATAGGCATATCTGAAGAGGGTGGAAATGAGGGAGTAGTATTATCCCCAGATTCTACCCTCATTTTTCCCTTCCTAGACTTTTCTCGACCCCGAGAACTAGTAGGGTCATTGTTACCTTGACCTTTATCTCCCATATGTATAATATAATACATATTTAGATTGAAACTTATAAGAAACTAGTTATAACACGAGAGTGCTTTAAAAAACCAACTTTTTAATCCTCGTCGACTTATTGTTCCTCGTCCGAGAATTCCTCGTCCTCACTCGTTTCAATTTCATCAGTTGATTCTTCATCCTCATTTTTTATAATTGTTACTTTATTTATATCAACTTCTTCCAATATGCGTTCAGGATGTTCCAAATCATTTTCTAACTGATCGTCCACTATTTGGAGAATACTGGAGATATTGTTTTGATGTGCAACATCTAACATATTCTCGACTTCCACCCTACCTATAGGCTTGGTTTTGATTACAATCCACCAATTTGACTTATTTCGTCGTAATGGATAAGGAGTATAATACACTTGCCTAACGTTATGTGCAATTATGAAAGGATCAGAGCGATCATACTCCCTCTTATGATTAACGTCAATTATGTTGTATTGGTGGTATACTTTTATATCTCTTGTTGGATTTGGGCCAAACCACTTGCATCAAAAGAGTATCAATTTCTTATATGGCCAACCTGTATATTCTAGTTATAATATTTCTTTTTTCACACCATAATAATCAATATCTCCAACTTGGTTTCCATCACCACCTTGAACCCACATCCCGCTGTTGTTGCTATTTTTATTCTTAAAGCAATCCTATGTATGAAACTTATAACCATTCACTACGTACTTAAACATTGTTGTGTTGTGAAGCCCATGTACCCAACATATAATCACTGTAAATTTTCATCAATATGTAATCACTATAAAATTTATATTTTGATTACTAATAAATTGATACTTGCTTAAGAAATGGTTGAACTTTAGGACAATTTAGCAACACGTGCATTGTAGCTGACTTGTACTCCATATCACTTAAACTTCTCTTTCTAACATCCTTAGAACATTGGCCTGGTTGATTGAAGATAGACATTGGTGGATATAATGGATCATTCACACATTCGACAGTGTGACTATTGGGCCTATTCCTAGAACATGACACGTTACTCTCAAAATAATAAGAACAAAAATGTGTAGTTTCCTTTGCAAGATAGGCTTCGCATATAGATCCTTCAATCATATTCCTCTACTTAATAAATTATTTGCATTTGTCAATTGTCCTATATAATGTCATGTTAGCCAAGAACATTCAAATAGAGTGGAATATTAAATTAAACTTATAATATTACCTCTCAAAGGGATATATCCATCTGCATTGAACAGGCCCTCCAAGTCGTGCCTCGTGTACAAGATGGATTAGAAGGTGTTCCATCACATCAAAGAAACCACATGGATATATTCTGTCCATATTAATAGAAGTTACATGAATGTTCTGATCCATCCGAAGTAGGTTTACGTCCCTTAAGGTGGTAGAACACAAGACTTTGAAAAACAAACTAATCTCTGTGATGGGTTTCCAGATTCTTTCAGGCAAACCGCAAAATGTAACAGGCACTAAGGTCTCCACGAAAACATGACAGTCATGACTTTTCTAATGGCTCAACTTCCCTACCTCCATATCTACTTTAGTTTTCCCAGATTCGACGCATAACCCTCAAGCATCTTCAATTTTGTAACCTAATCACAAAATTGTCGTCTTTCCTCAAAACTGAATGTGTAACTTGCTTTGGGCTTGAACACCTTACCATTGTTCGCTGTCTGCAAGTATAATTCAGGTTGCCTGCAATATTCTTGTAAGTCCATTCTAGCCTTCGGGCTATATTTTGTCTTACCTTTAACATTCATCATTGTGTTGAATAAATTGTCAAAATAATTCTTCTGAATATGCATGATACCAAAGTTGTGTCGGAGAAGATTATCCTTCCAATAAAACAACTTCCAAAATATACTCTGTTTCGTCCAATTATGAGTAATACCATATCCAGGGAAGCCAACAATGACAACACTGAGATACTGACTAAAGAAGTGATAGAAGGTATTATTAATAGAGGAGATCCGGCAACTTAAAGGTTAATGGTTATCATATGAAGAAGATTAATGAAGAAATATTGGTTCGAGGAGGGCGAATGG